>VDFB02379711.1:171007374-171216578 GCA_007258455.2 Sequoia sempervirens | reverse complement strand
AGTTTTGTGAACATTGTATATATGGAAAACAACACCGTGTTTTATTTTATTCCAGTCATCACAAATCTTCTGGTTTGCTTGATTATATACATTCTGATGTTTTTGGTCCAGTGAATGTTCCTTTTTTGTCTAAGTCAAGGTACTATGTATTGTTTATTGATGATTATTCAAGAAGGGCATTTCTATATTTTTTGAAAAGTAAATCAAAAGTGTTCAGTCGGTTTAAGGAATTTAAGAACCTTGTAGAAAATTAGACTAGAAGAAAAATAAAATGTTTAAGGACTGATAATGGCAATGAATTTTGTTTTGATGATTTCGAGAGGTATTTTAAAGATCATGGGATTAAAAGACATAAAACTACACCTATAATTCGCAACAAAATGGAGTTGCGTAGCGTTCAACCTGACTATGATGGAAAGAGCATGAAGTATGCTAAGAAGTGCTGGATTGGAGGAGAAGTTCTAGACTGAGGTAGTTGCTACAACATTTTACTTGATAAACCATTCTAATTCTGCTCTTGTTGAGAAAACACCTTTGGAAGCATGGTCTGGTAAGAAGCCCTCTCTGAGACATATTGTGTCTTTGGCTGTGAGGCATATGCATATGTGTCAAATGAGAAAAAGATCTAAATTTGAGAACAAGGCTGTTAAATGGCTTTTATTGGTTATAGTGTTGCATAAAAGGATACAAGCTTTGGAATCCTCGACACGGAGAAGGTTCTATACAAGAGAAGTGTAATCTTTCATGAGCTGAAACCTTCTACCTTGAATCTGCAGTCAGAGACAAAATCAGAAAACAAAAAGGATGTAGTTGAAATTCCTCTGACACCAGATAAAGAGGAATTGAAAATTCAAAATGTACCTGAAACTGAGGAGAGCTCAAGTAGTTTTGAGAGTTCTGATGAAGAATAACAACCTCAGCCTCAACAAGTGAGGAGGTCAACTCGTGAAAGAAAGCAACCTGATAGGTATAGGTTTTCTTTGATAGATTCTACTTGTGCCTATGCTTTAATTTCTAGCACTAATGAGCCTAGGACTATGAAAGAGGCATTTAGAATATCTGATGCAAACTCTTGGTTGGAAGCCATGAATGAATAAATGGCATCATTAGAAAAGAATGATACTTGGAGTTTGGTGCCCTTTCCTGAAGGCAAAAAAGCTGTGGGTTGCAAGTGGGTATTTAAAAGAAAATAGGTTTGGATGGCAGTGTGGAAAAATACAAGGCAAGGTTGGTTGCGAAGGGTTATTCCTAGGTAGAGGGAATTGATTATGGAGAAATTTTTTCTCATGTAGCTAAGTTGACGTCCATTACATTTATTTTGTCACTTGCAGCAGCGTATGACTTAGAGGTCGAACAGATGGATGTAAAGACAACATTTCTTCATGGTGATCTTGAAGAAGAGATTTATATGTCCCAGCCTGAGCACTTTGTGGAAAAAGGTAAAGAAAAACTGGTTTGCAAGTTGAAAAAATATTTGTATGGATTAAAGCAGTCTCCTAGAATGTGGTACCAGAAGTTTGACACTTTTGTTTTGTCATTGGGATTTGTAAGATCAAAATCTGATCATTGAGTGTATTACAAAGCTAAAAGTGATCAAGTTCTTATTATTGCTCTCTATGTTGATGATATGCTATTCATAGGCAATAGTAAGTTAATGATTTCTGATCTTAAGTATTAGTTATCTGCAAAGTTCAGAATGAAAGATCTTGGTGCAACAAGGTATATTTTGGGAATGGAAATAACCAGGGATAGGAATAGTAGAAAACTTTGGCTTAGTTAGAGTAAGTATGTTAAGACTATTCTACAGAGATTTTGTATGAATGATTACAAGTAGCTAGTTGTTCTAGTTTTATAGGGAACAAAGCTATCTGTTGAAGACTATCCAAGATATCCTATTGAGATGGAGGAAATGACCAGTGTACCTTATGCCAGTGCGGTTGGTAGTCTAATGTATGCAATGGTCTGTACAAGGCCAGACATTGCCCAAGCAGTGGGAGTACTTAGTCGGTTTATGGCTAATCTTGGAAGGACACATTGGGATGCCATGAAAAGAGTATTCAAATATTTGAAGGTAACTTCAAAATATGCTTTGTGTTACCATGATAACTTGGTTGAATCACAGAGGACTCTCAGCATTTGAGGCTATGTGGATTCTGATTAGGTAGGGGACATTGACAGCAGAAGATCCACCAGTGGATATATCTTCATGTTGAATGGTGGTGCAGTGAGTTGGATGAGTAAGTGGTAGGATATAGTCACTTTGTCCACTACAGAGACTGAATACATGGCAGCAACACATGCCTGTAAAGAAGCAATCTGGTTAAAACGTTTGTGTTCTAACATTGGTTTTGATGCAGGGAAAATAAAAATTTACTGTGATAGTCAGAGTGCTATTTATTTGGCAAAGAATCTACTTTCCATGCCAGGACGAAACATATAGATGTATAGTATCACTTTGTATGAGATATGGTGGAGGATGGAAAGGTTTCGTTAGAAAAAGTGGATACTATGGAGAATGTTGCAGATGCATTGATGAAGCCAGTGAGCACAGACATGTTCAGGTGGTGTGCTAGTTCGATGGGCCTTAGTGCTCATGAATGTCAGTAGTTTTGTTGTGCTCTAGAGGTGCCTGTGTGATCTTTGTCAAGTGGGAGATTGTTGGAAATATGTGTCTCAATCTCATAGGCTAAAACCTCTGAAAGATCCAAGTCAGTGTGACATCCATATTGTCTGGCCGACTAGCAGTTGTGAAACCTTGTGGAATGTTTAGGTCACCGATACCTTGTTACTTTCATGCCAACTGAAGTTATTGTTGTAACTTGTGGTGTTTGGTGTAACCCTCTACCGAGTGGGTTGGTCTGGCTGACAGGCCATTCTTATCAGATGTCAGGGAGACTCTGGGTGACAAGTGGTGTCAGGGAGATTCATAGCAACTAGAGTATCAGAGTAACTCATATGCTTCGGTATGAAGTCTTATCGATATGGAAAATCTCGCCGATAGTGATGCACTCGGAGTCATCGGAGTAACACATAAGGGTTCGGTAAGAACTCTTGGCGATGGGTGTTTGTCTCACCGATGTTGTGGGATGTTGTCGGTATGACTCCTGGTGATGAATGATCTTGGGGTGACTTGAAGACCTCGGTATTACCTCTCAACGATAGCGGTAAGTCTTGTCGATGGTTGTTTGTTTCGGTATGATTGGAAGGCTCGGTGTGATCTTTTGGCGAGTAGTGATTGTCTTGCCTATGAGAATGCTGAGGTTGATGTGACTTGTGAACTTTGGTATGATCTCTTGGCGAATGGCGATAGTATCGCCGATGAGAATGTTGAGGTCAATGGGACTTGTGAACTTGGTATAATGTCTTGCTGATGGTCAGGACTCTTGGCGATAACTTCAATTGGGTCTTGTGGCATTGGGGAGACACGGTTAGTGTCTCACCGACATGCGAATACATTTTGAATGCCTTTGACCGATTGACTATCCTATGTGGTTTGTCCTTGACCAATCAGGGAGCATAATGGGAACCACTAGCAGTTGGACTGTTGCGGCCATTACTAAGAGGAAGATCGATAGACCATGGGCATCATGGATATACTCAAAGATTGAAGATTGTGATCGGTTCGATGAATAGTTGGATGAATGGTTGGATGAATAGCTCGATGAGTGATTAGTGAATTTGATTTTGAGAGTATTGTAACTTGAATATTTTGTACAAGGTTGATCATTGTGAATGCTATTGTAAATTGACATCAGAGAGTGAAGCTCATACTCTGTATGTAATTTGTTTACTATAATACAAAGGGGTTTTTATTGGTGTGGTGGGTTTTTCTCCTGTAAGGGTTTTCCCACGTAAATCTGGTGTTCATCTGTGTATGATTATTTCTCTGTTTCTATTATTGCTTTCAAGTGTATCTTAATTGGTTTGTAATTGAAAATTTAAAAGTATCTTTGCATTCTTCCTTGAGGTTTTGATGTTAGGAGAGTTGTTTCCGCACCTTAGCTTTCCTTACACATACTCTAATCTGACTTCTTTTTCATTCACTTTTTCCCTCAGGAAGTGAAACTTGATTGATATATGTTTAGTCTTAGAGTGCAGCACCGGATTCCTTGATATATTTATTGCACTTGAGTTGTCATAGTATATGGAAATAGGCTCTTCATATATCACCCTAATATCTCTCAACATCTATTTCATCCATATTACTTGAGTAGAATTGTTTACAGCAACAATATATTCTACTTCAGCAGTAGATAGAGAAATGGAACTCTACTTTTTGCTCAACCAGGACACCAGCTTCTTTGCTAGGAAGAAAGCACCACCACTAGTACTTTTGTTATCATCCACATCACCAAACCAATCAACATCAGTGTATGCACATAAAGTGAGATCATCATACTTTGGATACCAAAGTCCAAAGTCAATTGTTCCTTTCAGATAACTAAAGATTCTTTTGACAATAGTCACATGTGATTCTTTTGGATCAGTTTGAAATCTAGCAACCATACATACATCATTCATAATGTCTGGTCTAGTCTGAGTCAAGTAGAGAAATCCACTGATCATTGACCTATACCTAGTTTGATTTTCCTTTCGAGAATCATCATTCTATGTCAACTTACATCCGGTCACCATAGGGGTACCGACAGGTTTTGAATCATCCATGCCAAACTTCTTCAGCAGCTCTCTCACATATTTGGACTAAGATATGAAAATCCCTTGGTCCAACTGAGTAATTTGAAATCCCAGAAAGAACTTCATTTCACCAATCATGCTCATCTCAAATTCACTCTTCATATCATCAGCAAACTTCATGCATAGATTATCATCTCCTCCAAAAATAATGTCATCAACAAAGACTTCTATGATTAACTCCTTATCATGATCTAATTTGAAGTATAAGTTACTATCAGTAGTACCTTTAGTGAATCTGAGCTTCAGTAGGTATTTGTCTAATCTAGCGTTTTAGGCTTTGGGGGCTTGTTTAAGTCCATATAGAGCTTTCTTCAACCTGCAAACCATATCTCCTTTGTCTATTAGCTGAAATCCATCCAGATATTCAATGTACACTTCTTCTATTTCTCCATTCAGAAATGCAGACTTTACATCCATTTGATAAAATTTATAGTTTTTGTGTGCAACATAAGCAAGAAAAATCTCACAGCTTCAATTCTAGCAACAAGAGCAAAGGTTTCTTCACAATCAATACCTTCCATTTGAGAGTACCCTTTACATACCAGTCTTGCTTTATTCTGGACCACTTCACCTTCTTCATTCAGCTTATTTCTGAATACCCACTTAGTACCAATCACATTCTTGTCTTTGGGCCTAGGAACTAGTAGCCATGTGTCATTCTTCTCTATCTGTGTCAGCTCTTCCTTCATAGCTTCCAACCAGTGTTCATCTTGATAGGCTTCAGTGACACTCTTGGGTTCAATCTTGGAAATCAGACAATATTCTTTTGCAATTTTTCTTCTAGTTTGCACTTCTTTACTCTTATCTCCTATGATTTGACTTTCAGAGTGATTCAGGTTTACATACCTTGGAGTCTTGGGACTTTCTTGAACCTCCGTGTCTTTTGAAATTTCTTCTACACTTGCACTTTTCCGTGCTTCATGACTGACTTGATTTACTAGAACAACTTGTAGTTGTTTCACTAGAACATATGGAATAATCTGAAGTAGATTCAGTGTCTGAGTTTTCTTCCCATGATTTTTTTTGTCTTCATCTGAATCATAGCTGCATTGTTTGGATGATTTGACAGATTTCTTATCAACTCTGACATTTGCACTCTCAACAATCTTTCTCAGTCTTTTGTTATATCACTGGTACATATAATACCCATCACTATCTCATTTAATTTCTGCATAAAAGAAGTGATATTTTCATCTTCTCCCATCTTCAAATTCTCATATTTACCTTTCAAGCTATGTAGCTTATCCATCTTCACCTGTGCATCACCTTCATACAAAGTTTCTAGTTTTGTCCAAATCTCATGAACTGTCTGCAGACATAACACATTAGCCATCTCCGAATCTATCAGAGTGCTCAACAAAGCTTCAATAGCCCTAACATTGTTTTTAGCATCTTTGATTTCATCAACAAAAGAGGGAGCATTCTAAGGAATAACATATGGATCTTCTATAATCTTCCAGTAGTATTCACCAATACATCTTAGGTGACATTACATCCTGAATTTCCACAGTTAGTAGTTGGCGCCATCAAATCTAAGGCTGTCCTTCTTGAATGTTGCCATCCCAGATCACCTCAAGCTATTAAAATTCTTCAGAGGAACTCACTCTAATACCAATTGTTGGAAAAACAAGGATAGATAAATGAGAGGGGGGTGAATCAGTTGTCACAAAAACTTAAACTTTTCAAACTTAACTTAAATTAACTCTAATCTCAGATTTGATGAATAAGAAATTAACCACAAGAAATTTAACACATTAGAGAGACAAAGAGCACCAATATTTTTTATGTGGAAACCCTGTTAGGGGAAAAACCATGGTGGATGTTAGTCCACAAGATTATACTCTGCTAAAAGTATAATGAGAAATAATAAGGGGAATGCACATGCATTCAAGCACACTGCTTAGAGATCACTGCTCAATTACACAAGGGACTCATTGCCCAATAGGATAGGATTAAAAATCCGGAGGGTATGAACTAAGAAAATAGCTTCTACTCAAGCCTGATTACAATTCCAATTAAGCTCAACACTTCTTCACACTTCACACAATCTTCTTCACTCTTCTTTGCAATCAAATGATATTCACATATACACACATAGGAGCACACGAAGCATACTTTACACCGATGACACAATCATTCTTATATATCCACTACAAGAGATTTCATCACAACATGGTTCCCCAAGAAAAATAAATTATATTTGCAATGTCGGCCTAGATTAACAACTAAATTCTTAATGCAAACCCACCAAGGTCAGCCACAACATAGTGGAGACCCAAATTAACATCTCCAACATAAAAATACTTTAATTAATTTCACCTCAAACATCTGCAACACGCTATCATTAACATGTCGGCTAGGAACATGAAAAATTGAACATGTGCAAGAAAACATCTTTAATCACGAGCTCACTAGATCAAGTGGATGTACCACAAAGATAGAGAATGAACTAGAGACATTTGAGAACACCAAGAAACAACAAAGAAGCATCTGCAACAATGTAGATAACCAGAATCATACAATCTTCATTCAACAACACTGGCATAGACAACAAAAATACTGTTATACCACAACTCACACAAAACTTCACGCGGACCTTGGAAACTTCCAGTAGATGATCTAGACATACTCAACAATAAACCTTTTAATCCACATCAGCTAATCTTTAATGTGAAAAACATAATGCCTTCATGACCTACACAGTTCCACTGGGAACCTGAAACACTTTTTCTTATAATTTTCTCAAAATCCTCAACATCTACAACAATTGATACACAAAATGCAAATAGTGTTCACATCAATGGCAACCACATATTAGCAACACATCCATAGCATCCAAAAATCTCCCAACATCTCACAGTCTGTGAGTTCTTTTGAAATAATCTAAAAAATAGTAAAAAGGCCTAGTGTCTCTAAAAAAATTCTCTCTGGAACCCATTTTCTGAAGCATGGAGTAGTATATATAGCCAACAATACCACCGCCTAGCAGGCATAACAAAAAAGATTTGGTATCCTGAGAAATGATGTAGCAACAATGATTCCCCTCGGCTGTTGTAATAAGAAAAATTCAAGCTATATCATGTAGTCACTCTCGAGCTCGATGCATCCCTTATGAATGATGGCAGTGGTCCTATCATACCCTATGTAGATAAGTGTCACCTCCCTATGGAGGTAGTTAGAACACACATCAACATATTGCAGCTTGGCATTCGCTCTACTCTTTCCCTTCGATGAAGTCCTCGCAAAGGAGACAAATGGTAGCATGGCACAACCCATAGTTCATTCCTTCCCTTCCTCATTGAAAGCTTGCACTGGGAAGACACATGGAAGTGTCATTTTTCCCATCGACATCAACTATGAGGTCCATTGAAGTAATTGTGGGGTGGAGGCTACGTGGCTCACGGACGGGGCCTAACTCAAAAGTGAAGGGAAGCAACCTTTGAATGCCCACTGAGTTGATGCATGGAAGGATGGTGGGGGCCAGTTAAAAAGTGAAGGGAAGAATCCCTTCAGAAGTGCTAGACAGACATGTGGAGGAAGCTGATGATGCTCATCAAAAAGGGGACAATGATGTTCAAAAGTTGAGGCCTACGCTGATACTTAGCAAAAATGAAACCCAAAGGGAGCTCGATGAATTTCATATTCACAGCTTTTGGTGACTAGCAGGGGTGTTTCGCTTGAGGAATGAGGAACCCAAAATTTTCTCTAGCTTGTAAACCAGAGCCCCATCTATAGGGCGATGGAGTTAGAGTTTAGAAAGAGCTTCCTATAGAGGAAACAAGTCGACCTTGGATGGTCTTGATATGTTGTACAAATTCTCTTGCACTCCACTTAGGTCAAAAATTTCTTTATAAGGTAGCACCATAGGTAAACCAACCCCAGAATCACATCGAAAGAGTAGCCATGCAATCGGATGAATGACACCTTTGATATCTACTGCAGTAGGAGGTTTGCTAAAATTCTAGAAAGCAGTTGGGTCCTACTCCTTCTCTTCAATCTTCACCACAATTTTCTCAGCTGTGGCAACTGACTCATCTTCAAGAAATAGACATGGCATACCCATCTTAGCTAGTTGGGAGAAATTTTCCCACATGCTATCCATAGTCCAGTTCAAAGTAGTTGCACATGTGTTAGAATGAAGGATGGTTGAGTGGTAGTGGATGAATTTGTTCACCGTCTTGGTAGTAGCCTTCTGATCGTTGATCCCTGCTTTTGATAAGTCTTCATCAAAGACCATGTATAGCTTACTTAGAAAACCTTTTGCCTCAGGAACCCTTTCCTCGATGAACTGTGAGACTTGCTCAATTTTTCTGTGAGTCTCCTACTCAATTTTTTTGCCATCGACATGAATCAAAGCATTGGCTATAGTGTCAAGTAGAAGGCCTTGACCTTTTCCCAGTATGAAATATATAGCTGTTGAGCCGCTGGAATGAGGTTTGGATGAGCAGCAAGGGCCTAGGGAACACTCCTTAGAAGGGAAATTTCTACATCCTTTGAGCCGACATCCTCTATTAATTCCACAATTCTTCTTTTTGTAGATGCAAGTTGTTCCTCAATATTACTTAGCTCTTTGGACAAGTTTTCCTCAGCCCAACTCTTGTTTGTTGACTCTGTTTCAAAAGAGCTTCGTCTCCTGAAGTTCCTTTTCCAATTTCTCATTTTAGGTCCCAAAGTCTACCTCCTTCTCTTGCATCTTTTGCTTGAATTGAGCATGTTGTTGTTCAAACTATTTATCTTTTTGTTGCATCGCCTGCTCTACCAAAGTTAAGTAGTTTTGATAGTCTTGGTTCTTCTTCTGTAGCACATCATCCAGGGTGGGGTCAAAAGATTGGAACTTTACAAGTTCCTCCTAGAGTCTGTTATGCTCTATTTTTGTTGCTTGCACTTTTTTTGATAAGCATGCAACATCTTCTTCCATCGCCTTTTCCTTTACTTGCAGGAACTCGACCCTATCCTTCACAAGTCTAAAGTCCTCTTCTTTCATCTTTAATTGGTCACCAAACTTGAGAAATTCTATGGTCATCACTCGCTGCATTTCTTCCATGAGCTCAACCTTGTCTTGTGGTCAAGCTTCTCTCAGATCAAGTCCCATGGCATACATGTTATAATCATCCAGAAACATATCCCCTTGTGGTTTAACAATGTTCAGGTACATGGTGGTGAAGTTCAACATTCCTATGCTTCAGTGTAAATAGTTTACACCTTCTTCTTTGTTGACTTCTTGTCATCCTTAGCCCTTTTCTTTTGCATTCTAAGAGTCCACACTTCCTTTGTAGCATCACCCTATGTTATGAATTAGGTCGGCGACTGAACTAGCCCACTTGTGAAAGGTGCACTAGGAGGAACAACAAAAGGGAATGTAAGGGTGGTGGCTTGGGTCATTTTCCTCTTAGGGAGATTGACAATTTGTGGGGAGAAATTGAGAATTTTCCAAAGTTCAATCTATGAACTGACAAGAGGGCTCATCAGGTTTTGCAGAGATGGAGTAGTCATTGTAGAGTCCATTTTTTGGGCAGACTAGGTTAGACCCAAGGAAATAGTAGCAATAGGGGTACCAATGATGTTCGAGTTTGTAGATTGAGAGGCAAGAGCATATTGGGCAGTGACAGAAGATGTAAGGGTCCATGGAGGTGTCAAGATAAATGGCTCCATATGGGAGTACTGGGAGAAACCTTCCATGACCATTGTGGCAGAGGTAGAAAAGGAAGGGCCTACACTTGTAGTGATGGGCGCCACAGAGATAACAAGGGTTACTAAAGATTGTGAAGTTAGAGAAGGAGTGAATGTTACCTATTGATTGGATGATCGTGGATCCTAGCTTGCCACAACCTCTTGGCTTGCTACAAGTGCTTGCAAAATTTCCCTAGCAATTTCTTCTGTGTGCTACTATTTGGTGGGTGGGGTGTCCACCACCTCTATAGTTTCTGATTGTTGCTGAGTCATTCTCATTCTTGTAGAAATCTAGGTGAGTTTCTACAAAGATCTTAATAGGTTCAACCTTACATTTGAAACAACCCGGCTAGGCTGCTTCGTTGCCTTTCTCTTTTATTGAGCAAAGGTTGGCAACACTTCTGATTCTTGCTCTATTCCTTTCCTGGTAAGCTCTTCAGAATCCTCATTAGATTCATCATCCTTGCCAGTGCTTGGGTCGAAATCCGGATGCTCATCATCCCAGAGCTTATTAAATTGGTCATCCAACTTGACGCTTCCATATGGAGCATCAAGCTGTTTGGTTTCTTGGTGGTACAACTAGAAAGCTCTGATTCTTTCCACTCTCCATTCTTCCTCTTGTCGTAACTTGTTATATAGGGTGGCTCCCATTTTTTTCTTCTCATCATACATTTCCATGGGGAAGTAAAACTTGTGCCATGGAGGCCTACTTTCCTCAATAGGAATGTGGATCAAATCAACCAATAGATCATCTAGGTCTTTCAGCTGGTTCCTCCTCTTTTCCTAGTAAGGCCGCGGGCTGTGTGTTACTTTGACAAATTTATTTGGCATGTCATTTTTGGGTTTGTAATACCAGTAATCACAAATCATTACCAACCCTAGATGAACCATCTTATCTTCCAAAAAATCGTATGTTTGTTTCTTGTTCATGACCACCGTTTTGAAGGTTTACGGGTAGTTGAAGATTCCCCTCTTTTTGGCCTTCCCTCCACAAAAATTGTAGTCAATAAGGGATACTTTCTGGAACATTTCGAGGGCTAGCACCTGATTCATGACACATGTCAGAAGGTGAAATAGTTCTCTGGTGAAATAGCACAGCCAGATGAAAGTGAAATCCACTTCAAGAAACCAGTCACATTTGGGAGTGAAGTTTTGCGTATATGTAGTCCGCTCCTTGATAAGCCAATCAAAACCATCATCCCCTTTCAAATCTTGCAAGATCAGAGTTAAGAAATAATATGAAAATGCATAATAGTCATAGGTAGTGGAAAGGAGAGGATTCCATACAGAAATCGTCCTTCTTTTTCCCGACTCATAAAAAATAGACAACTTCATATATTTCTTCAAGAAATTAGGGTTCTAGTGCAAAAACATGTGAGAAAGGAAGGAAGGAAACCTAAACGTCCATTGTGTTGGGTAATCCCTGATTTTCCCTAACATTTCATCAACAAGGTATTCTACAAAATCATACCAAAAAAAGCTATGTTGCTTGCAGAACTGAAACCCCTGACCCAACTAAAATTCGTGCACCTCCTTGTCAGTGTCTAGGCCGTAGACAAATACCAACATTGAGAATTCCTCCTGCATGTCCATGGGGAAAGCGATGAGTGGCGTCAAAATATTTGGTGGTTTTTGATGATCTTGCATAGGCCTTTTAGTTTCTTTGTTATAAAATTCCTTAGCCTTTTTCATGCCTCTCCATATTGTCTCTCCTATTGCTGGGTTAAATGACTCTACCTCTTCTAGTCTGGAATCAAGGTTAGGGATGCACAACATATTCTAGATAGCTTCTGGAAAAATGTTGACTTTTAATCTCCAACCCTTGATGGTGCTGGTATGCAGGTAAAAATGTTCGATGGTTGCATCAACTAGTTCTAGGCAATAGTGAACAAATGAGACCATATACTATGGGAGCCCACTGTACCATAGCTTCTATGACAATGACTTCGGGGCTGGTGGAAACCTTCAATCTTTTATAGACTGCCTCCCTCAAATTCTTGGGGTTTTTTGCAAGGATAGGATCATGAATATTATCCCAATCCTCCTTGATTCGTCTCCAATCCCTGTAATTTTTGGGCTTCTCTAGAACCCACATATTTATCCATTCTGGCTTCTCTAGAATACCAAGTGAAGTGTAACAAAATTTTTCAAAGACGTAGACAATTGATGCTCTATGCATATCATCAAACAAGCTTTGCATTTCTTCTCCCTGGGCCTCTACTTGTGATGTTGTTTGAGAACTCTCTTCCATTTCTTGTTTCGCTAGAGTTTTTTGCTTAACTCAAACTTTTTACAATTTACCTCGACTCTGGTTGCACTAAAAATTTCTTTTTCTCTCGGCAACATTTTTTGAAAAGCATTCACAATACAAAACCTTTTGCATGGGACACTCAACTATTTCCTTCTTAGGGTGGCCAACAATGCTCACCTACTTGCATTAAATTCAGAATGTACTGCCAGTTATTTTCCCATGCGAAGTGAATTACTTGCCATTTTGAAATGAGAAGAATTCATAATGACCCTTGGTAATGATGTACTCTAGCATGAATTTCTTGGAACTTGATCCGGAAATTTGATGGCAACTTAGGAATTTGTATGCCATGGAAATTAATATCCTGAATGGAATGATTAAGCCAGAATATGTAATAAGTGCCTAAAAAGATATTCATTCTTTTTTGAAGTTTGAGAAGCACCTGTAGAATGATACCTCAACATTCGGCTGTATGGACTACTACTGGTGATTGCCACTAGCTTATGCTAATTAATTAGCTCATACTAATCTTCACACACAACAAATTGTACCTACAGAGGCAACTGGGTGGAAAATTCAAGCAAGGCTTGGTGCATATTTTGAGATGGTACTTGATTAACCTCATGCTTATAGTATGCAAATTACCATGTTTATCTTGGCCATTTCTATAAATAGGCACTTAGGAAATAGTGAAAATCACACTTAGCAATTTTTAGCAGAATTGGTAAAAGGTGGTTGGCTTGGCATTCGACATTTAGTAGTCATGTAGAATTTGCAAAGGCTAGAATTAGGCTCTTTTGCGTGAAGCTAATATTATGATAGTTGCAGAGTTTGTCACCATGAATACCTTGATTAGACTAGTCTCTCAGAAATCCCAAACAACTTTTCTAGGTGAGATTTCAACTAGGTGCCTCAAATCGATGACCAAGAATAAGTGTTCTCTGGCCATCATAGCAATAAAATGGGTTATGGGGAGGGATTTCCTTGAATATTAGGATAGGTATAGAATTAAAACTGATGTGTGCTCTCAATTTGTAGCATCAATGATCGACATCTAGATTCCCAAGCTACTCATTCTCCACCTAGTAAAAGAGATCTTCCCAAACAAATACCTGAACAACCTTGGAGAGGTGGTGGTGGATGCTACATTTGGTGGAGGTATTCCCACTACAAGCGACCTCCACAAGTTCATTGAAGAAGATGTGGTTGTACTGTGGTTGTTGTTTTTGAGTGGTTTTTGACTCTAGTTGCAAGAAGAACACCACCAGAGGGTTACTTGTGCTTTTCACTTCCTCTTCTTCCTATACAATGTGGTGTCATTTTATGATATCAATTAGTACATGGACTTTAGGAACTTGGTGTTCCCTCCACCACTTGCTATTGCTCCCATGGAAGCTGTTGTTGTTGGTGCCCTTGCCGATAAAGAAATTATGGATGCTACTATCAATGCCTCCATTGCTGCTACACATGCCATGGATTGAAAATTTCCCTTTATGTTTCAAAAACTAAAGCTCGTTAGTCTATTTTTTGTATATATGCCTAGAAAAGGCCTTACAGTAGCCGTATAAAGAAGATGCAGAAAATATATATAGATATATACTTTAAAAGTTTGGCTTTTGAGCCATTTTGATACTCTATTTAACAAAGTATTTAAATATAATGAAATATAACTTATCTTTCCTATTCTATTCTTGCATATATGTTTTTACTTCAATTCTGCATGTGAGTATTGATTTTTTCTTCCCTTTTGAGACAAAAATTTGTTTTCCCTACTCTTTGCACTAATGGGTTACTTGTTCTACTTCTTCTTCCTCACACTTATTAAGAAAGACCGGCTGAAAAAAACACAAAGGGAAAAAATAATTACATTATTCACATATTTACATTTGTAGAACAATTTGAGTCTAATTGAATAATTTTAGATGAATCCCATTGACCAAAATTCTGAATGGTTCATGCTCCATGGTTTCCAATTCGAATGCATTATGCTCTTTGCATCAAAATATTTTGAAAGGGCCTTCCCATAAGCTGTCAAACTTCCTGTGTTGGCTAGGCTTTGCAACCCTTTCATTAAACTTTAGCACTAGGTCTCTATACTTTAGACCCTGGTCAGACACTTGTCAAACCACTATTTAACTACTTGCTGATAGTTAGTCATGGCTATTAAGGACTTTTCCCTCTTCTCTTGCACTTCCAGCAACTCAGCCAACCAAACCTCCATGGCGTTGTTTTGCTCTACCTCGAGAGATTTGAGAAATTGCAATGGCAGAATCTCCATGGAGATAGGCAATAGCACCTCATTTCCATATACTAGTTCATATGGAAAAGTTTTGAGAACCTGCTTAAGAGTTATGTGGTCTACCCAGAGTGCTTCCCAAAGGTTTTTATTCCATTCCTTTTGGTGCTTTGACCCAATCCTTTTGAGGAGTCAGAGTAGATTCTTGTTCGTTGATTTAACTAGGTCATTCCCCTACAGGTAGTAGTTTGATGAAGTTTATAGGAAAATGCAATGCGAAAGTGTGAATTGACATACCTTAGAGCCTAGGAAGGCCCTGGAATTGTTGGAGATGAAATTTTTAGGTAGATTGAATCTTGTCACCAGTTCCTCAAGGAAGTCCACAATCTCTGTCTTTGTCACATTCTTTAGTGGCATGGCTTCGGTCCACCTAGTGAAGTAGTTTGTGGCTATTAGAATCCACTTGTGTCTGGCATTGGAGGTAGGATTGATCATTCTGATGAAGTCAAGGCCCCATTGTGCAAATGGATCATCAACCACTATTGGATTGAGAGGCATCACAAAATTCTTTCTTCTTTCGGCAAATAATTGGCATTCTTTGCAAGCTTTAACCAATGAATAGTAGTCATTGAATAGCATTGGCCAGAAGTACCCGATGCACATGATTTTTATTGCGGTGGTCTTAGCGGAGAAGTTTCCACCTGCATCGCTGTTGTGGAAAGTGTCGACAATTATTTTTTCTTGCTCTATGGTGATACATTGTAATAGAATTCCATTGAAGTTCCTTTTGAACAAGATCCCTTCGATGAGCACATATCCATTGTTCTATAGGCAGTAGAATCTTCTCTTCTAAGAAGGAAGGCCCGATGAATATTTTCTTGTGTTCATAAATCTCACCCTATCTTCTAGCTAGCAACCTTCACACTCCAACTCATTTGTTAGAACTAGCTTCGGTTGCTCTTCTTTGGCGGCCATTTATTCATCGTGTGCTACATATTCACATAATCCTCTTCCTCAGATGATCTTTGTAGGCTTGACCTCAATGTAATACTCAAGGATCTTGGTGATCCAATTGGTCCTTTTTTCTATGATTTCTCCTTCCATGATGTATTTGCACACATTGGAATGTGCGACATAAACAATCATCTTATTGCAAGAGATTAGGTGTCAAAACTTCTTGAGTCCCTTTACTATTGTAAACACTTGCCTCTCGATGAAGTTTTAGTTCATCTCATAGTCCTTTAGGTTCTGGGAGTGGAATGCTATCAAATGTTCTCCCTTTCCTTCATCATCCTTTTTAGTTAAGAAAGTAGGAATGCTTGACTTGCTACTAAATATATACATTATGAAGTCCTTCGATAGGTCTAGATTGACTAGTACAAGCTGAGGAAATAGCATCCTTAGCCTTCTCAAATGATTCTCTAGCTTCTTTAGTCCATTTGAATGATTGGTCCTTTTTCAACATCAGGGTGATTGGTCTGATTATCCCTGCAAAATCTGAAATGAATTTTCTCACAAAGTTTACCTTCCCCAAGAAAGATTGGACTCCTTTCTTGTTGACCGGTAGAGGAAGTTCTTTGATTGCTTTCACCCATTTGGGATCAATTTAAATTCCTTCTTTGGACACTACGTGTCCCAATAAATGTCCTTGTGGTACTCTGAAGACACTTTTTTTTAGGTTTAGGGATACCCCAAACTCTTGGAATTTTTTGAAAACCATCTCAAGGTGATTGAAATGATCATCCTTGGACTTAGAGAACATAGCGAGATCATCTAAATAGATCAAGATGATCCAAGATGATCTTGTTGATTAGCTCACTGAAAGCGATATCCATGGTTCACTAGAAGGTGGCTCCTGCATTCCAGAGGCCAAAAGGAATCTTAGCATATGTGAACGTTCCCCACTTGGTAGTGAATGTAATTTTATGTTGGTCTTCCTCTTTGACCCAAATCTGATTGTAATAGGAGAAGCCATCTAACAGAGAAAACATTTCTAAACCTACCATTGTCTGTAGGATTGACTCCATAGAAGGTAGCGGGTAGTGGTCTTTTAGGGATTCTTTGTTAAGGTTCTAAAAGTCAACACATAGGCAGATATCTCCATTCTTCTTTCAAATTGGGACTAGGTTGGATACCCATGTGCCATGTTTGATTGAGAAGACAATCCACAATTGGATTAACTTTGTTAGCTCTTGTGCCATTAGCGCTTCAATATTGGCATTCACCGGCCTCTATTTTTGGGATACTGGTTTTGCACCTTCTTCCAGCTCAATTGTATGCTAGATGATATCAAGATCATATCCCTTGAGGTCATCATATGACTAGGCCACCACTCCTTCATACTTTTTTCAAAAGTCGATGAGCCTTTCTTTATCATGGTGTGGGACATCCTTCTTGACTTTAAGCTTTCTCCCATCTCTGACCTAAAGGTCAGACCTAAAGGTCAGCATAGTCTCTTTTGTCTGATACAAACTTCCTCTTGTTGTTCCTTGCATCGTCACAGTTGAAAAGGTTTTTGAGAGTGACTAGTCCCTTCAAAATCTGGTTGGATTTCAACTAGATGATTTGACTATCATAGGCCTTGGTGATCTTCAGTTGGAGCTGGTCGACAAAATTGCCTGATTGCTGGATGAATGAGGCAATGTGTTCATCACTATTGAACACTTTCTAGCTTTGATCATTATCTAGAATTTCCAATCAGACTATCGCTCGTACAAAGTGTTTGTTGTGAATGAGGTTAGAGGCAAGGTCAAACTGGGATCTGATTGTTGTCATGCAGTCCACATCACTATTTTGTTCTTAGGGCACCATCTAGATGTTGAAGGCTTCAAAGCCCTTAATCAGGTCCCAGACTCTATGTTTGTAGGATCTCATGCAGACATTCTTGGCTATAGAAATCCCTCAGACTTGGTTGACCACTAGTTCAAAATCTTCAAACACCATTAATTTCTTAATGCCCATCCACTCCACAAGGCTCAAACCTTGCACTAGGCCTTCATATTCAACTTCATTGTTTGAACGAGTGAACTGGAAGCAAAAATACCTCAAAGTATTTTCATTTTGTGGGGATATCAAGCATATCCCAGCTCTTGCACCCACTTTGCACCTTGCTCCATCGGCGTGCAATGTACATAGTCCTGAGGCTTGATTGTTTTCAAATTCCTTTGTGACTTTAGGAATCTCTTGTTCCTTGTTGAAGATGACATAGGTGCCTAACCTGATAGCATGATAGTTTCCAAAATGGTTAGTGTCTATATTATCACTCAAGAGAGCATTTTCTTGATCAGTATGATCTCAGGTCACTTTTTCATCCTCTAGTAGCTCAGTGCAATATGTTTCCTCCTTGGTGAAAGAAGTATGGGTAGCCTCAAAATTGATCATGGCTTCATCAACCACATGTTTTGAATGTAGAGCTTTAGAGAGTATGTTCATTTTTGCATCATGCTTAGTCCTGAGGATCATATGCAACTAGTCCAGAGAAAGATATCTGCCTACCTTTGAAGTGAATTCTCGGGATAGACAGAGGTCAAACATGGGGGGAACGCCTATGATCATAACATCTTGCAGAATTGTGATGCTAGGGAAGGAGAACAAAGTCAAGGGAAGGTCTTTGATGAGATGAACAGTTTTGACTTTTTTTCCATTGAGCTGCATAACCCCCTTCTTTAGAGGTTCATAGCTAAGCCCTAAGGCCTCAACTATTTATTTTGGCATAATTATAGTGCTAGCACCAAAGTCTATCATGGAATTGTGTAGCAGTTTATTCCCTACAATGAGAGTTAGGAAAATGGGCTTTGGATTTGATTTATCTTTAACCTCAATAGGGGATACCTCCATACTATTTGTGAGAACTTGGCAGGAGGTGATTGATCAACAACCTTCCCTTTGAGTGATTTCTCTACTAGTTCAATGATTGGATCCTCCTGGAGAGCCTATTGTAACAATGTCTTTTGCTTTGAAATAGCTAATATATCCCAAAGAGACACATTAGTGGATATTTTTTCAATTTTTCCACCACATTCAAGGGTGGTGGATTTGGAAGCTTCTACTCCTTAGCTTTGGTTATAAAAATTTCCTTCCACGGTGGACATTATTGTACTAATACGAAGGTGCTGGATATATGGTCAGAAGCACTTTTGGGTTGCAAACTGACTATTTGCGAGATGACTGATTCACCTGTGAATCTCCTCTTTGAGCAAGTGCTATAGTTAGACTATACTTGTGGGGTTTTTGATGTGGATGCATCATTTTTGAACACTACCTCTTCATCTTCCATCCATGAGAAGAGTGCGTGATTCAGAGAAATAACCATTCCTTGTTCCAAGGACATACCCTGCATTTGTGCGGTAAGCATTGTGTTTTCCATTTGCGAAGAGGCATATGCATAACCTCCATGGTCTGACATTATGCCTTGGATGCACTGCTCCACCACCTTTTGTTGTAGATTATTACACAGGAAATTCTAAGGCAAATGTGAGTCACTGCAAGGGAAACACTAGGGGTTGGTGTCATCAACTAGGTTGTTTTACCTCACAGTTAGCTCTTTGCTCAAGCTTGGGTTAGCACTTTGCAATAGAGAAGGCACATGTACTATTTGATTAGTTGTTGGTGCCTGCAAACCTGTGTGAGTGCCTCCTTAGAACTAGTTTTGTTGGTAAGAAGACCTTCCACCTTGATAATTCTGATAAGTTGGTTTTAAAGGAACTTCCTAGTTTCACTTAATGACAGTTATTTCATTGGCGATAGTCCTCAATATTTTCTTAAACTTAATCATCTATTCCTTCAAAGATCTAGATGTAGAAGCAATTTTTTGTGGTGCATTCGGGTGTGTACATGGATTGGGGAGGTGCAGACACATTTGTAGATGACATTTCTTGTGTGGAAGCTGATACTTCAGGGAATATAGGCATGGTGGGCTGAGGCAGAAACTTCATGGCATGTATCAGATTGTTATCCACCTTGACTACAATGTTGTATGCATCTAGTAGCGTGGTTCCACCAAGAGATTGAATCATCATTGAAATATCTGGGTTGATAGATTTTAGGTAGAACATGAACTCCAACTCGGTCGACAGGCAAATACCAACCTGGATTCTCTACCAAGTTATATGGAATTGGGCATTGAAATTAGTCATGGCTTCATATGGGGCCTGTTTTATGACCAACAACTAGTGATATTGTGAAGAATTATCTCCATCATTTGAGAATCTCTCATATAAAGGGTCTCCAAGCTGATCCCAAGTATCGATGGTATTTGCTGGTAGTGTGCAGTACCAATCTAGTGCCTTTCCTCTGAAAGAGGCTGCAAGTAGCCCTAGCACTACATTTTGGTCTGTAACTCCGTACACCAGACATATTTCCACAACATCTTGTAGATGTTCAGATGACATCCTTGATCCATCTCTGATGAACTTAGGTATAGCCTTTAGAGTAGAGACCGAGATAGTGGCCCAAACGATAGGTGCTACTAGCGCTACAAGAGGACTTCCAACATCCCATGCCACATAATTTTTGTTAGCAGTAGGCAACATGGCTAGCAGAAGGGGACGAGGAAGCATAACATTCACTAATTGGGTTGTGGCTTGTACTATCCCTAATGGCGGCACTAATAAATTATGATTATTCGCTAATTCGGACCTAGTAACAGGTCGATGGCTCATACACCCTCTTTGAATTTAGACGCATTGAAGCTATCTCACCGAGCATGCCAAAAAAAAGAAAAATTGTTGATTCCAAAAATTTGCAAGGTAATAGCCCTTTATGGGAAACTCAATTAATGGGGGGACCAATTGCGCTAAACTGAGTGACCTCTGGATTTTTAAAGAAGCTGGATTCTTCGGTAATTGGGGTTTTGGAATTGGAAAAGGAAGCAAATAAAAAAATAATATTCTAACTAAGGTGATGTACCAAGGAGTATATATAGGAATGATAAATATACCTTCTAAGATTTGATTTAAGGGCCCAATAACCAATCTTCTATGTCCTAGAATGACATAAATTAAAGATAGAAGCTTGGATAATTCATTCAATGACATAAAATAATTTTCATGCACATTCACTAAAAAAATGAGTCAAGGACATGATCTAAACCAACAAACTTGCATTAAAATCATAGAAATTCTGCAAATGAACCATTCAAAACAATAATAACACAGTATAAAGTTTATCAAATAGCTTAAGAAAATAGAAAGGTCAAACAATGGCATAGTTTGTGAGTTCTTTTGCAATAATCTTAAAAACAGTAAAAAGGCCTAGTGTCTCTAAAAATTCTCTCTCTAGAACCTATTTTTCAAAGCAAGGAGCAGTATATATAGCCAAAAATACCACCACCTAGTGGGCATAATAGAAAAGATTCGATATCCTGAGCAATGATGAAGCAGCAATGATTCCCCTCAACCGTTGTAACATAAAATATTTGATCCATAACACATAGTCACTCTCTAGCCAGATGCATCCCCTATGAATGATGGAAGTGGTCCTAGCATACCCTATGAAGACAAGTGTCACCTCCCCATGGAGGTAGTTAGAACATATGGAAACATATTGTAGCTTTGCGTTCACTCCACTCTTTCCCTTAGATGAAGTCCTTGCAAAGGAGACAGGTGGTAGCATGGCACAACCCATAGTTCATTCCTTCCTCTACTCACTAAAATCTTGCACTGGGAAGACATGTGGAAGCATCCTTTTTCTC
The DNA here is from genome assembly GCA_007258455.2 of Sequoia sempervirens. Taxonomy (NCBI): domain Eukaryota; kingdom Viridiplantae; phylum Streptophyta; class Pinopsida; order Cupressales; family Cupressaceae; genus Sequoia; species Sequoia sempervirens. The sequence goes on along the minus strand of VDFB02379711.1, from coordinate 171,195,035 downwards.
ATTGGCATTGACTGTAGGGTCCACTAGAGTAATTGCAGGGTGAAGGCTACATGGCTTGCAAACAGGGCCCGACTCAAAAGTGAAGGGAAGTAGCCTTTGAATTCCCTCTGAGTTGATGTGTGGAAGGATGGAAAGGGCTAGTTGAAAAGCTAAGGGAAGAATCCCTTCAGAGAGTGTTCAGAAAACATGTGGAGGAAGCCAACAATGTTCATCAAAAAGGGGCCAATGATGTTCAAAATTTGAGGCCCTGGCCGATACATATCAAAAATGAAACTCGAAGGGAGCTCGATGAATTTCATATTTACAGTCTGAAAATAACCAAATGTTTATAGCATTTCCTAAGTTTTAGAGTAGAGTTTCTAGTGTATAGTGAACTAGTTTTGAGGTTTGCATTGGTCTACTAAGAAGAATCTTGTCATGCAATTCTAAGGTGATTTTGGTGTATGTTGGAGGAATCTAAATTCAAGGTTTCACATCTTGAAGCCCTCCACAGTTGAAGTTGGAGTTGACAGAGTATCACTATGGATATGGAAAAGTTATAATGTCAGAGTACCTAATTGGAATGCTCTGCATTCCACCACAAATGATTATTATAGTATGTGGTTTTGAGGGTGTATTTATAGATGTCTGAAGTGTCTCTATTCCATGTGTCAAGTTCTTTGGAGTTACGCATTTTGAAATGTGGATGAACAATTGGTTCATTCCATTGTTACTTCACTAGCAGTGCTGACCTAAAGGGTTTGAGGTCATGCAAAATTAAAGGATGTATGGATCAGACTTATGAGTGTAATTATAGGTCATGCCGACCTATTTTGATTATGTATATGTTTTGTGTTGTGTGTGTTGGTGTTTTGAGCTAAAAATTTATGAGGGTGCATGGTACATCAATTAGGCTGACCTATTTGATGTTGTAAGTGGTATATATACAAGGTTAATTCCTTGTGCGAAGTGTGTGGTGTGATGTATGAGATGCAAGATAATTAAGTGTGTGAGATTTGAATTAGAACATAGTGTGAAGAGGTTGATAAGTGGAGAATCATGAAGTGTGTTAGGTTAGTTTACAGAGCTTAATTGGAACTATCTTTAGCATATTGCAGATGCATTGTATCAGTTCAAATCGCTGGCAGTGAGCCATTTCTTCTATTCTCTAGATAGTGAGTCCTCTAGATAGTGAGTCCACCTAGTAGTGAGCCATTCTATAATATATTGTAATCATGTATAATATATTGTGACCTAACCCTCACCATGTTTTTCCCTTTTTGGAATTTCCATGTAAAATATGGTGTTCTTATGTAAAATATAGTGTTCTTGTGTTCCTTAATGTGATGCATTCTTTCTATGTTCCTTTCTACTACTGCAAGTTTAATGTGATGCATTGAATGGATATTTAAATTGATGAAGTTAATGAATTTTAGTGAATATCAATTCACCCCCCTCTCAGTATTCTAGGTGTTCAACAATTGGTATAGAGCTTGGTTCCTTCAATTGGCTTGATTGTTGAGGTAGATCTTGTAGGTTGAACACATGGCTACAAGAAAGTATCCTATTCCTCTAGAAGAGATAATCCTTGAAGGGTTTATTGAAGAAGATTGTGAAGTTGACATGGAAGGTGAACTCAAGTCATTTGTTGAAGATTTTTATAAAGAAGAAGATGAGAATAGATATTTGAAAAAGGATCTTAGTGATGCATATGAATGTATTAAGAAGTTGAGAGAGTAACTCAAGAAATTTATAGAAAGAATTAAAGAAACAAATAAGTAGCGCAAGCAATCAAATGAGACTATCACCAATTTGAAAGAGCAAGTTGAAGAATTAAAAAGGGTTGAAGATTGTCTAAATGTCAAATTGAAAGTTAAATTTAAAGAATGTTAAAAGCTTGAACAAGAGATTGTAACTTTGAGATTAGATCGAGAGAAAGCAAGGATTCAAGAAGACAAATTCAAGAAGAGTCACACACTTCTTGATGAGATGATTGTTGGATAGAAGGATTCTAAGGAAAAAAAAGGATTAGGGTTTGAAAAGAAGAGCAATGTCAAAACAAGTCCAAATCTAGAAGAAATATTTTAGAAGGCCTCCTATCAGACAACCTAATGGATATAGGTATTTATCTTTCAATGGTTACCGTTATTCCTACAATAAATCTAGACATAAAGTTGCAAAGTGTAGAATTAGAATGAATCAGAATGTTTAATCATTTCTTGGTTAGTGCTATGCATGTAATAGATTTAGTCATTGAGCTAATGAATGCAAAAATTAGATGATGAATGGTTAGTGTTATGCATGTAATGGATTCCTTGTGTTAGTGTTTCCAACTAATGGTCTAGCATCTCCTAAAGGGTAGCTACTCCTTATACTTAGAGACCCTAGGTTAGTGGCCAACAAATAGGAGAGGACCAATTGGCAAGCCTCTCCTCTGCACTTTAGGCTTTTTAGGAGCAAGGTGGGTATCCCTATATATTAATGTAGATCATCACACTACAATGGTCGAAGGTCTTCAATGGGATAAATCATGTACACAACATTCACTTACTAATAATGGCTTCTGGTAGTGTGGAAAGGGAAACATGAAAGAAAATCTAAACTAAGAAAGAAGGAAGTGTTTTTGAATTAAAAGTTTTTGATTTTTCCCTAGCTTCATACTTTGTGAATCTCCTGGACCAGTGCCTAATCCACACAGATTCAAGAATGAAATAAACTCCTACAACAAACCAACCATGGTTTCTCATAACCCTACTACCTTGCATCAAGAAACCAACAAAAGGGCAATCAACATGTTGCTTAGTTATCCACACTACACTACAATACCCTCGTTATCTCTATGCAAGAAATTACACCACTCCTTGAATGATAGAAAAACATAAATATAACTCAAACAACAAATGTATTTGAAGCATCAACACAACCCTTGATTATATTGATTCAAAAGATACTACAAACAATATTTGGAGAACATACAGATTGACATATATATTGAAGCATAATATAAATGTTGTATGGCGGTCATCTATTGTTATTACAAAGAATAGCTCATTACATTCCTTATCTATGTCCAAATGACTTGCCTTATTCAACTTGACTAAAAGAAAAGAATTATAGAAAGCATAGAAACAAAATTTGGAAGGGAAACACTACACCAGATCACTTAGGTTGGAGAGTAGAAGTTCGAACAAAAAAAAATAAAAAAATTTCCTTTATAGTGTAGGCATAACTCAGAATTGAATTCAAAATTTAAAACCATAACCAAACTAGGGTTATAGAAGGATGAAATCTAATCAAATTACAGACATAGGAATTCCACCCAAAAATGGAGCAACGACTAGCCATAAAGGCCTTTGACACCTCGAGCACACTCCAACATTGATGGCATTCTGAAAACAAGCATGGAACTCCCTAGAAATTTACGATCAGAATAAGGAAGAACATACCTTGAAAAAGGCAAAAACCACTGTAACACTTCAAGGAATAAATGGTGCCACTCAACAATCACTTTGGCCTTGGAAGAAGTGCAAGAATGCGATCTAAATCCATCTAGAATTGATCTAGTAGTTGAGAAATGTAACACCATTATTGCAAAGTCATTACCCATAAACATGAGCAGCTAACCGTTGGGAAATTACATTTTGAATTGTGGCCACCAATATATCTTAATCACACCAAGATCCAATGCCTATCTCTCACTTCCCATAACTTTAAAACCTGACCATCAAATTTAAAACCTTTAAATTTGGGCCACTCAATCATCACCATCACAACACCGCATGACTCACAACAATGATGTGAGTCATCCAATTTCCCAATCAGGTTGTGCCACATATCATATTTTGTCATCATCCACCATCACCACCCTCCTATCGGGTCCCACCATCTTCATCAATGGTCAACACTCATTTATCATGGATTAATCTCCACCACTCTTCGCTAACCCCATGGGACCAAGTTGAGATCCACCAAAAACTCAGTGAAACTAATAGGAATCATCGGATCCTCTTGATCGCAACTGTTGATCTTTCACCACCCATCATAGTGACATCACACTCTACTACTACATCTTTTGCCTCTGTAGGTCCCACCAGAGACATGCGTCACTAGCCCACTAACCCTACAAGATTTTGGAAAAAAATATTTTATTCATGTGTGGTGGATGGGGAATGATTGAGATTAAATCTTAGCAAAAAATATCCTTCATTGGATCAAAACTAATGATTTCGGGCATGTAAGTGGAGACCAGGCACCACACCTATAGCAATACATGTGTCCACATCCCACTAACCCTACTTCCTTTAAGAAATAAAATTTTTATTTGAGTAGCATTGGTGGGGAAAGGCCAAGATGCATTCAACGCTTTCACTTTATCATCCATCGTTTGATCAAGGTCCCACCTGCACATTTAAAGGGTTAATACACACATACGTATAAGTCATGACTTAAAAGGGGGCCACCCTATGGCATAATACTTAGGGGGGATGAAATATTTTTGGCTCATGACTTAGGAAAAGATCAAATATTTCAAATGGGGTGGCGACCGAAAAGACAAGGTAAAGGGGCCGATGAACACACGATCGCCTAGACATAAGTTATAACTTGGACAATCAGAAACCACTGATAACAAAGAGATCACCAAGTTGGGAGGTTACAAAACTCCACAACCCTGTGACATAGGTTAGAAAACATGGAAACCCACAACTTAGGAAAATGACAAAATATTAGAAGGGGTCATGGCTAGGCAAACAACAAGCCAATGATATAAGGTTGCAACTTAAAAGGGAAAAACTAAGCTAGCACAAGATGCCAACATGATTTTGGAAAAAAAGTGCACGCCAAGGGTTTAGGGTTTTAGGATATAAGGGTTTAAGCCCTTCATGAAAATATTGAATCATAAACTGAAAAAAATGGAGGAAACTCAAAGGCACAAGGAGCAAAAAATAAAGGAAATGATCATCAATTTTACAAGTTCCACCAGTGGCTCATGTTAGGGAAATCTACTTGAAAAAGCAAAGCAAGAATTCAAATCTCTAGAGAAGCAGACCAAATATCCATTGGGCTACGGATTCAACCCAATATAGAACACCTCATTTGATAGCCCTAGGCCACCAAATGAAAAATGGGAGTTAATATTTACCCCTTTCAAACACCAACCTGTTGAAGGAGCTGGCCTCCTTCAACCAATAATTGGTTTTTTCACACCACAACACAAGTAGCCTCCTTCATGCAAAAAAAAAAATGTGATTACCCTTGAACAAGTGAGAACTTGCTCCATGTTTGACCTTGTTGTTACATGGTAACCACATCATATAGGCCACCTCACTACCACCCATTGCATTTTTTGATTCTACATTCGGTGACAAAAATTGAGAACAATGAATAGCATCATAAAAAACCTCTATCTCTTCACACCTTCTGATCACTTCACATGGATCAAGGAAAAAAGAAAAAGACTCAAAATCACATGGAATAGAAAAATGTGCCATCTCAACATGTTGACATGTAGAGGGAAACTCATCCTTAGACAATTCAAACTGAAAACTTTGAAGCTCAGGCACATAAGGGATATGAGTAGCCAAAATACCACCATATTGTTTCTCATCAAAACTGTAAGTAACATGCTTGGAGTCCTCAATGTTGATGCATACCTCATCAACACATCCATTCAGATAATGAGGCACTTTGTGTGAAGAGCTATACTCTTTAGATTTTCTCTCTTTTTCATCTTGTTCACAATCTACTAAGGCATATGTGTCACAAAAATTTGAACTATGACACACATATATGAAACTTTCCTTAGAAAAATTGCTTTGCCATGATAAATTTGAAGCCCACTGCTCATGAGAAATACTATGAGCTGCACCCCCTAAGAAAAAATATTCATATGCATCCATATGATCCATATAATCATATTCCTCAGGTGAAAAATCATCATAAATAACATCATTAGCTGTAGCAACATTGAATTCTTCATTTTCATTTTCACCTACAGCTACATCTATGCTATCCTCATGCAAAAATTCAGTGGCAACTTCAAAACCAAAACAAGGGATAGAAGAAGGTGAGAAATCAAACAAGGGAACAACCTCTTGTTCATCACCTATAGTAGATATATCTTCTTCTTCCCTGATGATAAAAAAACTAGCAGATTCATATCCCATACTATCAAATTAGAAATCATCATTAGAATCATCATTACTACTCTCTTCTAGTTGAAAGGCAAAACAAAAATTGTCACACTCATCTAATATAAAGAGAAAGCTCTCTATCTCCATTGTTTCAACGTTAGCAAGAGGTACATCTACACAAAATTCTTTTGTGGGCTGCCCAAATGAAGAATCTTCGCCACTACAAGATGCATCATTATTCTTTTCTATACCAACTAGACACCCTAAGTAATTACAATCACATAGTGTAGATAGGAAGTGATCTCCATGCCTATCTATAAAATTATCATTCATTGTGTTAGGTCTCAAAAAAATAGGTTTTTAGACCATAAGATGGTGCTAGTCTATTAATACATTTTTGGCTAAGGAATAGAGTGAATATGATTGATCACTCCTTTCTCTTTAGGATCTACTAGACCTAGGCAGTTGTACCTAAATGGTAATGAAGACTTGAAAGTCTTGAATGTGATCTCCAATGTGGGAAATCTACTCACTATGGAACATGGGTGTGAAGTAGATGCAAAGCTTACTAACTATTTCCTAATGAGAGTGTTTGAATAGTCAAGAGTGTTAGTAAAGTTTATATAAAATATCCTAAATATGACCAATGCCTAATCCTATTGGGTGAATGGGGTCAATTGGTGGATGATGATGATGGAGACAGCTATGAAAGATAGGTAAGTCTACTTTGAGGCTTAACTCTAACTTGTTGGGAACTTGGAATGTTTGCATCTTGTAGAAACGTGCAGGCCTGTAAGCTATTGTACTCTTCTTTAGTAATCCCAGTGATATCCTCCTAAATTACTATGATCTCATGAAAGGAATTTTAATTATCAGCTTGAGGGAAACCAATCATAATAATCACTTTAAAAGGATTTTAATCCTTAGCAGGAACCAATCAACATGAATTATTTGAAAGGATGTTTAATTCACTCCAACCAGAAACCAATCAAGATAACCACACAACAACAAAAAATGTATCCTGAAAAATTATCTAAATTTGAATAACTTAAGAGAACCACTTTGGAGACAACACAACAACATATAAGCATGAAAATCAACACAAAAGTTGAACACAAAAAATAGATCACCATTTAAGAACAATCTTCTCCATTATATTGCTTCAAAATATATACATTAATTGCAGAAGTCTCTAAAATGTGAAAATAGATGAGTGAAATGGATGAACCTATCTACTACTGTTGATTTTTATAACCTACAATCTAATTCCTAATTATGATTCCTGATGGTACAATTTATCCTTGCATATATACATTGCATTTCCAAGGGTTATGACCCTTCACGTCTATTTGGTGCAACACTTCATTCAATTAATTGTGTTTAACAATTTAAAACACTTTAATCTTCATTGTCTTTTCCTCTTGTAAAAATTAATATTAATTGTCCTTCCTTTTTCTGGCAATTTTAAGGTTGTACTTTCATTCTTTAAAAATGGGAAAAAATAATTTACCCATTCTTTAACTTCTTTGGTAGAATCACTTAACATCAGTGAAATTCATGTTCTCTTAGATGCTTGGGTAAAAATGTTTCATTTCCTACTGAAACATATTTTATAGTGCCTTTGGTAAAAATTATATTCTCTCAAAATAAAATTTATCTTTAATCACCATGATTTATATTTTTACCCAATCAATTAAATTCTCTTTTTGATGAAGTGTGTATCCTTGCTACCTGTCAGGGTGTCAAAGAGACTTTTAATGATCTCACTATAATGCTTATAGCTCTCTTCGATGACATTTTCAAGTCCTTCATGTGTACTCACCAACTCCAAGATTCCAAATTTGGCTAACTCCTTGGTGAAAATGTAAACTTCTTGATGAAAATATTGGATATCTGCACTTTATGTTATGACGTCACTTTTCACTTGATCTTTATTATTTTAAGTAAATTTCACTTGACACTTTCATCCGAAAAACAATTTATTTTTACCATAGTCATTATGGGGAAATGAACTAATAATTCAGGCCTTTAAAAGTTATCGCCATGCATGTGACTTTGTCTTCACATTTTTCCATAGCTCGAAGGGAATTATCAATTTTGATTAGACCTCATTGGACTTTGATCTGATATAGCCTTCTCTCTTTGATGGAAATTTTCCAACACCATGTTGTTTATTGAAGATACTTTGGGTAATGTCCCACCGATACCCATGTCTCTCTTTGATATACTCCTCAACTCATTTTTTTCCCTTTGGGACATCGAAGAGATATCCAAGTTTTTCACGCCGATATTGAAAAGTCTCTTTGATGAAATTTTGATTTGCTTATTCACTGGCATTTTTAGGGTTTCTATTTTGCTGACGACATTAGGAATGTTTTCGGTTCACTTGGTATCCTTTGTATCCTTCAAACAACAAATAAAACTGTGGCTCCATAAGTATTACCTTCATACAATTTTGCAAAGGCTATTAGTGATTACTGCGATACAATGTGCTAAATCATATTTGATGCTTGGAAATTCTATATATCGTTGGCCTCTAATTTTATGTGAATTTAGTTTTGAAAGGCTTATAGTAGCTCTCCTTCAGTTATCAATCATTCCACTAGCAGTAGCTTTACAATTTGGGCTCGTGATGAATGTTTCCCAGGTCATTAAAGGCTTGAACTACTGCCGCCAAGAGTTGTGTTATAATTTTTGAAGAAATGAATAAAATTACTTCAATCAATAGATCCCCACATTCAAATCCCACATCAGCTGACTCCTATTATTTTGGCTTCTCTCCATAATATAGTTGGTGTAACCCTTAGTATAAGTAGTTTTGGGAGATCAAGCATAGTTTGACTGTATGCAAGATTTATTTACATTATTTACATTATTTGTTAGCTTCAAGTTCTGTGAATGTCTTGAGATTGCATTGCTTGCTTTGATATCTTTAGATTGTTCTAGATAAGATTCATGTTTTTTATCTTCATCGAAGGAGGCATAACCTTTGGTTCCTCTATGATATTTTCTCCTTTGATATATGGGTTACTCACATCTGTATGTTACTTACCTATAGTATGCTTAGTCTCCTATGCTCAAAAGCTAACAAATCTAGGTAGAGCTTAAATTTTTTTATCATTTTCAACTAATCGTCTATTGGCCCCAATTGATCCTCAGCTTTTCTACCTTTGATTCATCATACACACTATTAATTCAGTGATTTTTTGCTTTTCCTTGCTTAATGTCCTTATGGTAGTCATCAAAATCTGAGTGATGTCTGAGATAATAATTTCTTGGATAGATCCTCATCCTCTGATATTTGGAAACACAAGATTACTTTGCTTTGATTTCCCTAATATCTAAGATAAGACCTTGATGCTTCATCTCCTAGAAAGCATAAAAGATAGAGGAAAACTCATAGCACAAGCCATCTCAATAGAGTGCGTCTCTTGAATGCCATGTTGCCTCGATGAAACTTTTGTGCCCTCAACCTAAAAATAATGCTTGGATCAACTCCATGAATGAAATCCCTTTAAGAAAGCAACACCTCTCTTCTAGTGTCACATGATATGACATTAACACCTACAATTGGAGAGCATGACATTTCATACAAAAGGTGAATCTTCTCCTTGTAATGTTATTGAATTGGCAACCTAGATATAGGATTAGGGATGTGCACCTTTTTTCCATATTGTAGGGAGTTTTCAAGATCTTTGTAGGCAGCTTCTAATAGTAACACAATGAATATTACCGAAGGGTATGTTCTTATCTCTTCTACATACAAGTATATCACCAAATGAATTTATGTCTTTTATCATCTCATTCCTTCAAAGACTTTATTGAGGTCTTCTCCTATTGATTCCTCTCCTCCTATAATTTACACAATAAATAAAGGTTATTCATGACACTACAAGATGCTTCCCCATGGAGTTTTCCTCCATGTCCATACTAGCAACTTGGACCTCGAGAATGGATATTGATGAATGCCACTGGTATAAGAGTAGGGGAGCAAGGAGAAAAACAACCATAAAAAATAAAGTGGGTAGTCATCAAGCACTGAAATACCAACTAGTTTGTCATGAAAATGTTTCAGTTGATAAATGTTGTCTTCCAAAGTTGGTCACTTTGACAAATTTTACTAGTCACAACAAACCTTCGCAGAACCCTTCAACTTGGTATTTTAAAATCTTGTCAAAACTAATAATACAAAGCTGAAATCAAGCATGCACATTCACATATTTTAGATAAACATGCTTGCAATGTGATTTCTCATGGAATTTCACTGGCTTCATTTTGTGATTTTTCAAAGTAGGCCATTTGAGTAGATTTTCCAATTGTACTTTTGAGTGTTGAAATCAAATTTTCCATAATGAGAACCTAAAATTTTGCAAAAAATTGTATAAAATTTTAGGTTTTAACAATGGTTCTATCTGGGGATGTATTCCCCTTGTGGGAATAGCAATAATCCAGGTCTCTAGGAGAGCAAACCAAGTGTTTTATTCATTGAGCAACAAATTCAAACTTCATCTCTGCTTTGAATTGATATGATTTTGCAAAATCAAGCCACAACTGATGGAAAAATGCCACCAAAAAAAAGAAAGGCCCCTATTTTCCTCTATCATATATCTTGTTTTGGTTTGTGTTCATCATGTTCCATTTGAAAACATTCATAGAATCTGCCCTGTTATATCCATTGTCATTGAAAACTTCCAGAATAACACTATGTTTAGCTTGACTTATGTTCCTTTTACCATTTTACAGTTCATATTTTCCAATATCATGTGATAAATATTTTCCATCTTCATCATACAAAGTGTATTCACATTCAATACAACATTGCTCATTATTTTGCTCACTATCATGTATTGTAAAATTATCTCCTAGTTGTACTAAAAATCCACCATCTGAATGCTTCCTATGTAAGTCTGAAAATTCTGTCACACCAACATCTTTTGGGATAATCAAATCTGAAACATCTTCTACCTCTTTCATATCACTAATTGGTAGCGACACAAACTCATGATTCATATAGTCATCATTATGCACATTTGAACAAACTGATGTTGAGCATGAATTATCCATGATATGTGAATCAATGCTATTCTCAAAGATCTTCAATTCTAATTTATATATCTCCTCTTGAACAAGGATAGACATAGAATCTTGATTAGCTTCAAGAGTTTTCCCTTCATTGTCACACAAAGTGTTTTCACTGCCAAAGCAAATGCATGTTGGAGATGAAATTTCTAAATCATTCTTATGTGTGCATTTTTTATACTCCATTGCTAGCAAATCTGAAATTTTTTCACTACTGATTGAACATGCCTCTTCATCCATTTCATTGCTACTATATTCTTCACTTTTTCCATCATCAAAAAGTGGTAATTCAGATGCATTGATCTCATATTCATTTGCTTCACAAGTTGATGCACCATCCTAATTATCAGAAAATGCTTCATCCTCATCATAAAGTGGATTTGAATACAAATGAAATTTGTTTCTTGGAACACCTTAGAGAAATGGCATCTGGTCTTCTTCTACCATTTCATCATACAATGGGTTTGAAAAAAATTGAAAACCATTTTCAAGTGTACAAACTTCTTCTTCATCAATTGTGTCTTAATGGTGCTCAACTATAGCTGGAAGTGTTGTTTGTTCATTGCCAAGCAGACTTGCTTCTTCTATCACATTTTCCATTGCTTCTTCCTCTTGATCCCATTAAAATTGCAAGAATCACTTAGTTGCCAATCAAAATCTATAGGTTTTTCATCAAAATATGAACTTTCAATGGGTTCTTCATAACATGCACTCTTGTCATAGTCATAATCTGATATGTAAGAGAGACCTTCTTCATCCTCATCATGTAGGTTGTCATAGCAACTATTTTCACTTGCATACCCATCCTCTATGAACTTATCACAATCATTTCTCTCTTCATTGTTGTAAGGTAGACTACTCCTTTTTGTTTAAGCTTCTAATGCATTATTGTCAATGTTATGACAATGCATACATGGCTGCACCTCCATATTATCTGAATCATGGCTGATATACTCCTCAGGAAGTGTTTTTTCAGGAACATATTCAATACTACAATCATCCTCCAAGGTGGAATATTTGTCCTCAGCAATTTCATCTACATTCAAATCTGAAGTATCATCATTGAGAATTTCACTTGCACATGTCTCCTCCATTGGCTACATTATTTGATCAATTTCTCCATACTCATCAGTGATATCACCCTCCTCATACCTTTTCTTTTCTATGATATTGATCAGTTTTCCTACCTGTTCAAAAGTAACTGGTTTTAATGACTCAGGCCAATAAATTGAATCAAGCTCATATGCTATCATAAACTACTCAATGTACATGGACTGATCAATTGTGTGATTGAGAGGTATTTGTGTAAGGATAACCTCTAGTCATTTGAGTAGAGAACACTCAGATCTTCCTTTGTGTCTTCTTAGGTTAAAAAATGCATCCAAGGGAGATATGCAATGTTGGCAACACAAGAGAAAACAACTAAGAGGGTGGGGTGAATCAGTTATCTCAAAAATTTAAACTTATCAAACTTATTAACCTTATTCTCAGATCTGATCAAAAATCATCAAATCATAAATCAACAACACATCAGAAACACACATAACACCAAGATTTTTTTACGTGGTAGACCTGTTAGGGGAAAAACCATGGTGGAGGATAGTCCACAAGATTATACCCTGTTAAAAGTATAAAGAAATGTGAATGGGAAATGCACATGCATTTAGGCGCATTGCCTAGAGCTCATTGCTCAAATACAACAAGGAAGACTCACTGTCTTACAAAATATTTGGATTACATCCACAAAATATTGAACTGAGAAAATAACATCTGTTAATGCCTAGTTACAGTTTCGGTTAAGCACATGAAAACTTCTTCACACTTTGCTCACTCTTCTTCACACTCTGCTTCTACCTTTGAAATATATGAACATTATTCACACATAAGACTCACACACTTTGCATACTCATTCCTTCAAATGGAATAAACAATCACTTATATATATCTGCAACAAGAAATTACATCGCTACATGTCAGCTTCAACAAAATGATAAAACATATGCAAACTATCGGCCCAAAAAAATAAATAATTTTCAATGTGAATCAACCAATGTTGGCCAAAGCATTGTGAAGACCCAAAATAAAATTTCAAACATGAAAAAACCTTCAAAAATTATTCCTCGAAGATCCACAATATGCTACAACACCTTGTCAGCCAAGAACATGAAAAACATGAACACGTAAGAGAAAATATCTAATCACGAGCACAACGATCAATGTAGATGTAAAAAATAGATAGAGCACAATCTAGAAACATCCACAAACATCATGAATCACTAGAGAAGCATCCACAACAACTGAACTTACTAAAATCACATCATCTTCATTCAGGAACACCAATTGAAGCAACAAAATGACTGTCAAAACACAACTGCTCATAACTCAATAAAATCTTCATGCGGATCTCTAAAAATTAACATGGATAAACTAGATATACTCGAAAAGAAACCCTTTAATCCACAAAATCTTATCATCAATGTACTGAGCTAACAAACAAACTGAACTTCACTTCACCACTAACAACTTGAAACTTACTTTATTACAATTTTCTCAATATCCTCAACATATACAACCTCTAAGACATTAATTCCAATAGTGTTGACATCAATGAAAACCACAACATCCAAAAATCTCCCCCTTTGGCATTGATGGCAACACATGATGTGAAAAACACCATCAATGCAACTAACTTTAGCACTTACTCCCCCTTAGGTTCTGACTCTTTTCTCCTCAACTCTTTTACATGACTCTTCTCCCCACATAACTCTTCTCCCCAAATAATTCATAGTTTTTCACATGAATCCTCTCCCCCTTTGACATCAATGAAAAATATCTCGTTTCTCCACACAAGCTCTGAACCTCATATCTGAACATTTGACTACTCCCCCTAAGTAGCAGCCACCACAACATCAATCCAGATCAAGATATGGCTATGAAATGCATTGATTGATGCATGTAAATGCATCTTAGTTCTAATTAGGAGGGGTAATCACCCCTAGCTTCCCTTTGAGATACTCAAAAGTATCCTTAGGCAATGGTTTGGTAAAGATATCCACAATATGTTCCTTAGTAGGAACATACTCCAATCTGACTTCCTTTTCACTCACCTTCTCTCTCAAAAAGTGAAACATGATAGATATATGCTTGGTCTTTGAATGCAACACTAGATTCTTAGAAATGTTAATTGCACTTGAATTATCATAGAATATAGCAATAGGTTCATTATAAACAACTTTGATATCTTTCAACATGTGCTTCATCCACAATACTTGAGTATAATTATTAGCAACAAAAATGTATTATGCCTCTGTAGTAGATAAAGAAATGGCATTTTGCTTCTTACTTAACCATAAAATCAACTTCTTACCCAAGAAAATTGCACCACCACTAGTACTCTTTTTGTCATTCACATCACCTGCCCAATCAACATCAATAAAAGAACTCAAAGTAATATCATCCTCTTTAGGATACCACAGACCAAAATCAACTATCCCCTTCAAGTATCTAAAAATTATCTTCACAAAAATCACATGAGATTCCTTAGGATCAACTTAAAATCTTGCAACAATGCATACAACATTAATGATATCTGGTCTAGTTTGATTCAAATAAAGCAATCCACCAATCATCGATCTATATCTAATTTGATTTGATTTTGGAGAATCATCATCTTGTGTCAACTTCTATCCGATCACCATAGGTGTACCAACTGGCTTTGAATCTTCCATACCAAACTTCTTTAGCAATTTTTTCACATACTTGGACTGAGATATGAAGATCCCTTTATCTATCTGAGTAATTTGCAATCCCAAAAATAATTTCATCTCACCAATCATAGACATCTCAAACTCATTCTGCATCTCATCAACAAACTTCATGCACAAACTATCATCTCCTCCAAAAATGATATCATCAACAAAGACTTCAACAATCAAATCTTTATCATGATCAATCTTGAAATATAGATTACTATCAACATCACCTTTATTGAATCCAAGCTTCAATAAATACTTGTCCAATCTAGCATACCATGCTCTTGGGGATTGCTTAAGTCTATACAATTTTTTCTTCAATTGACAAACCATATCTCCATAATCAGTCAATTGAAATCCATCAGGTTGCTCAGCATACACTTCTTCTTCCAATTTTCCATTTAGAAATGCCGACTTGACATCCATTTGATAAACCTTGTTATTTTTGTAAGCAACATAAGAAAGAAATAGTCTCATAGCGTCAATCCAATAGATATGAGGAACATTTCCTTCCAACATCATAGTCCTAGCAGCATCTTGAACTGTCATGTTCTTCCTTTCCACAGCTCCATTTTGTTGAGGGGTCCGTAGGGCAGATAATTGTCTCTTTATCCCATGCACTTCACAACAAGAATAAAACTCATGGGAAGTGAATTCACCACCTCTATTTGATCTCAAGCATTTAATCTTTAGACTCGTCTCTATCTCAACCATAGCATTAAAAATCTTGAATTTCTCTAGAACTTCATATTTTTCCCTCAAGAAAGTAACCCACATCAATCTAGAGTAATCATCAATAAGTAACATGAAGTACCAGCCTACTTGTAAACTTCTAACTCTAGAAGGACTACACAAATTAGTATGAACAAGCTCCAACACTTCATTTGAACAATGTTGTTTGCTCTGAAATGAAATTCTAGTTTGCTTCCCTAACTAACATTCCTTGCATATAGTATTAGTAGGCTTTACCAACTTAGGAATATCTCTCACTGTCTGAGTAGAACTTATCTTGATAATATTGTCAAAGTTTACATGACACATTCTCCTACGACACAACCAACTTTCATCAACTTGAGCAATCAGACAACTTTTACTAGTAGCATTCAAGTGAAAGATACCTTTTTTTTGTACCTAAAGCAATCACATTTTTGGAACTCCCCAATATTCTACACTTTCCATTCTTGAATTGAAGATTGTATCCCTTGTTAACCATCTATCCAACACTCAAAATATTATGCTTCAAACCTTCCACATATAGAACATCATCAGTATTATTCTTACCATCAAGGGAAATACATCCTCTGCCACAGATTACATCAGATTTGTCATCACAAAATCTTACAACACCACCATCATACTTTTCTAGGCTCACAAATTTTCTTTTATCACTTGTCATGTGATGAGAGCATCCACTGTCAATCACCCATTCATCATTCTCTTCAAATCTAGCCGCTAGAGCTTTCTCCACATTTGAGCAACTAACATATTCAATAGGGGCAGGATCATTTTCCTTAATAGCAATAAATACCCATTCATCTTCACTTGCATTCCCTTTATCGGATTCATCATCTGTCACACCTTCATCAACGGCATAATAGCACTTTCTTTGAAATCTAGGCTTGTTAGGTCTTGGCTTAGGAACTCTTTCCAGACACCTTGATGCAAAATGACCTATCTTATTGCAAGAAAAACATTTATTAGGTAATTTTTCTTTATACTTATCTTCTCCTTTGGCATCTCTTTTGACAATAAGAGCTTCAAGCTCCTCTAGTTTTCTCTCCTCTTCTTCAATCTCTCTCATTTCCTCATACTTGAATACCTTCCTAGAATAACTTTCTCCTGGATCATATATATTTTTATATCTTCCAGAAGTAGTAGCTTTGAATACAGATTTTGTCTTAGGAAGAGCATCACCAAATTCACTCAACTCAAAATCAATAAGCTTACCAATCAACATGTCTTTGGTTACATTTGTTACAATCCAGAGCTCCTCAATATTAGTAGCTTTGACTTTGTATGCAACAGGAAAGGATCTAAGCACTTTAGCAACAATCTCTGATTCTTCCAATCATCCACCAACACATCTGATACCACACACAAGTTCATTCACTCTTTGCATGAAAGAAATAATGTTCTCATCATCACCCATTCTCAACATTTCATATTTCCCTTTCAGAATTTGCAACTTAGCAATCTTCACATTAGCATCACCTTCATACAAAGTTTCCAAATTTTTCCAAATCTCATAAGAAATCATCATATCCATAACATTTTTCATCTCAGAATCAATCAAAGCACTCAACAATGCTTCCTTAGCCCTAATATTGTACTCGACTTCCTTAACCTCATCTGCAGTAGAAGGACCATTTTGTGGAATGATATACCTATTCTTTGTAATTTTCTAGTAAGGTTCACCAATGCATCTCAGATGACACTCCATTCGAGCCTTCCACAAAGAATAATTTGTTCCATCAAATCTCAAACTATCCTTCTTGTATGTCTCCATCCCAGATCACCTCAAGTTGTTAAAATTCTTCTAAGGAACCTGCTTTGACACCAATTGTTGGAAACACAAGGGTAGACAACTGAGAGGGGGGGTGAATAAGTTGTCTCAGAAATTTAAAATTCTCAAAATTATTAACCTTATTCTTAGATTTGATCAATAACCATGAAAGCATAAATCAACAACACACATAACACCAAGATTTTTTTTATGCGAAAAACCTATTAAGGGAAAAACCACGGTGGAGGTTAGTCCACAAGATTATACCCTGTTAAACATATAAAGAAATGTGAATGGGGAATGCACATGCATTTAGGTGCACTTCCTAGAGCTCACTACTCAAATACAACAAGGAAGACTCATTGTCTTACAAAAATATTTGGATTACATCCACAAAATTTTGAATAGAGAAAATAGCATCTGTTAATGCCTGATTACAGTTTCAGTTAAGCACATGAACACTTCTTCACACTCTACTCACTCTTCTTCACACTCTACTTTTTCATTCAAAATATTTGAACATTATTCACACACTTCACATACTCATGCCTTCAAATGGAATAAAAAATCACTTATATATATCCACAACAAGAAATTACATCGCTACATGTTGACTTCAACAAAATAATAAAACATATGCAAACTGTTGGCCCAAAACAATAAATAATTTTCAATACGAATCAACCAATGTTAGCCACAACAAAGTGAAGACCCAAAATAAAATTTCAAACATGAAAACACCTTCAAAAATTATTCCTTGAAGATCCATAACACATGACAACACCCTGTTGGCCAAGAACATGAAAAACATGAACACGCAAGAGAAAATATCTAATTGCGAGTACAACAATCAATGCAGATGTGCAACATAGATAGAGAACAATATAGAAATATCTACAAACATCATGAATCACTAGAGAAGCATCCACAACAACTGAACTTACTAAAATCACATCATCTTCATTTAGGAACACCAAATAAAGCAACAAAATGACTGTCAGAACACAACTGCTCATAACTCGATCAAATCTTCACGCAGATCTCTAAAAATTAACATGGATAAACTAGATATACTCTAAAAGAAACCCTTTAATCCAAAACCTCGGATCATCAACATATTGAGCTAACCAACAGACTGAACTTCACTTCACCATTGACAACCTACAACTTACTTTATTACAATTTTCTCAATATCCTCGACATATAACCTCTAAGACATTAATGCCAATAGTGTTGACATCAATGACAACCACATATCAGCAACACAACCAAGACATCCAACAATGCAATATTTTGATTTAATGTTGGATTCCTAACTTGTTTCTTTCGTATATGAATGCTCATCATTTTCCTCCTCAAATTGTTGATTATGATATACACCTTGCTGCAAGTTTTGATTGACACTTCCAAGAGGGATGAAATTGTGTTGCACATTTTGATATGGTGTTTGGTATTGATATGCATAATGCTCAGGATATTGACTATGTTGATGATCTTGGTAGCTTACCAATATTTGACCAAGAGGGACAAGATAAGCATTCATTTGATTTGATGATTGTGATGCATACATGTTCTATTGTGAATGATATGCATTACCTCTATTGCCAAAATTCTCAATTGCACCATAATGTGTATGGGGCAAGGAATAATTGTTATACATACTTCAGGCTATGATATTTATTTCTCTCTAGAAATGTTGCAGTTTCAAACTATTTTTTGTATTTCTTCATCAATTTTTTCTTTTACAGAGTTGCCACCTACTTTTCCCAAAAGTAGGAAAATGAAATGGATTTTGAAATTGTTCTTGGTTTATCCCAACAAAATCCCTTATGAAGTCAGGTGAATGAAAATGTGAATTCTTTATGACTATAATGAAATGGTATGGATTTGGAGTTTTATGGATTTTTCCCCAGCTAAATTGCCAATCTGTTAGGTCTCAAAAACATAGGTTTTTAGACCATAAGAGGGTGCCAGTCTCTTAATATGTTTTTGGCTAACAAATAGGGAAAATATTATTGATCACGCCCTTCTCTTTAGGCTCTTCTACACCAAGGTAGGTGCACCTAAATGGTAAGGAAAATTTGAAAGTCTTGAATGTGATCTCCAATGTGGGAAATCTACTCAGTATGACACATGGGTGTGAAGGAGATGCAAAGCTTACTAACTAGTTCCTAAAGACATATATGAAAGATATGTAAGTCTACTTTGTAACTTAACTCTAACTTGCTAGGAACTTGGAATGTTTGCACATTGTACAAACATGTAGGTTTGTAAGCTACTATACTCTTCCTTAGTAATCCCAATCATATTCTCCTAAATTACTGTGATCTCATGAAAGGACTTTAATTCTCAACCTGAGGGAAACCAATGATAATAATAACTTTAAAAGGATTTTAATCCTTGGCAGGAACCAATCAAAATGAAATATTTGAAAGGATGTTTAATTCACTCCAACTAGAAACCAATCGAGATAACCACATAGCAACAACAAATGTGTCCTCAAAAATTATGTAAATTTGAATAACTTAAGATAACCACTTTAGAGATAGCACAACATATAAGCATGAAAATAAACACAACAATTTAAACACTAAAAATAGATCACCATTTAAGAACAGTCTTCTCCGCTATATTGCTTCAAAATATATACATTAATTGTAGAAGTCTCTAAAATGTTAAAATGGATGCGTGAAATGGATGAACCTATCTACTACTGGTGATTTTTCTAACCTACTATCTAATTCCTAATTATGATTCATGATGGTACAATTTTACCTTGCATATATACATTGCATTTCCAAGGGTTATGACCCTTCATGTCCATCTGGTGCAACTCTTCATTCAATTAATTGTCTTTAACAAATTAAAACACTTTAATCTTCATTATCTTCAACTCTCATGAAAATTAATATTAATTGTCCTTCCTTTTGCTGGCAATTTTAAGGTTGTACTTTCATTCTTTAAAAATGGGAAAAAATAATTTACCCATTCTTTAACTTCTTTGGTAGAATCACATACCATTAGTGAAATTCATGTTCTCTTAGATCCTCAGGTAAAAAAATTTCATTTCCTACTGAAACATATTTTACAGTGCCTTTGGTAAAAATTATATTCTCACAAAATAACATTTATCTTTAATCACCGTGATTTATATTTTTACTTGATCAATTAAATTCTCTCTCTGATGAAGTGTGTATCCTTGATACCTATTAGGGTGTCAAAGAGACCTGTAATGACCTCAATCTGATGCTTATACCTCTCTTTGATGAAAATTTCAAGTCCTTCATGTGTACTCACCAGCTCCAAGATTCCAAATTTAGCTAACTTCCTAGTGAAAATATTTTATATTATAATGTCACTTTTCACTTGATCTTTATTATTTTAAGTAAATTTCACTTGACATTTTTCATCCAGAAAACAATTTATTTTTACCATAGTCATTATGGGGAAATGAACTAATAATTCATGCCTTAAAAATTTCTCGCCATGCATGTGAGTTTTTCTTCACTTTTTTCCATAGCTCGAAGAGAATTATCAATTTTGATGAGACCTCAACTAACTTCACTCCGATATAGCCTTCTCTCTTCGATGGAAATTTTCTAGCACCATGTTGTTTGTTGAAGAGACTTTGGGAAATGTCCCTCCAATACCCATGTCTCTCTTCGATATACTCCTCAACTCATTATTTTCCCTTTGGGAAATCGAAGAGACATCCAAGTTTTTCATGTCGATATCGAAAAGTCTCTTCGATGAAATTATGCTTTGCTTATTCACTACCATTTTTAGGGTTTCTATTTTGGTGACAACATTAGGAATGTTTTGGGTTCACCTGGTATCCTTCATTTCCTTCAAACAATAAATCATACCATAGCTCCATAAGTATTACCTCCATACACTTTTGCAAAGGTTATCAGTGATTTTCATGACATAATGTGCTAAATCATATTTGATGCTCAAAAAGTCTATATATCCTTAGCCTCTAATTTTATGTGAATCTAGTTTGGAAAGGCTTATAGTAGCTATCCTTCAGTTATCAATCATTCCATCGGTGGTAGATTTATAATTTGGGCTCATGAATGAATGTTTCCCAAGTCATTACAAGCTTGAATTGTTGCCGCCAAGAGTTTTTTTATACTTTCTGAAGAAATAGATAAAATAAACTCAATCAATAGATCCCCACATTCAGATCCCACATCAGCTGACTCCTCTTGTTATTTCTGCTTCTCTCCACAATATAGTTGGTGTAACCCTCAGTATAAGTAGTTTTGGTAGATTGAGCATAGTTTGATTGTATGCAAGCTTTATTTACATCATTTACATTGTTTGTTAGCTTCGAGTCTTGTGAATGTCTTGAGATTGCATTGCTTGCTTTGATATCTTCAGATTGTTCTGGACAAGATTCATGTTTCACCTCTTCATCAAAGAAGGCATAATCTTTGGTTCCTCAATGATATTTTCTCCTTTGATATCTAGGATACTCACACCCGTTTGTTCCTTACCTATAGTACACTTAGTCTCCTATGCTTGAAGGCCAACAAATCTAGGTAGAGCTTAAAAAAATTTATCATTTGCAACTGATTTTCTATTAGCCCCAATTGATCATCTTCTTTTGTACCTTTGATTCATCATACTCACTATTAATTATGTGATTTTTTTCTTTGCCTTCCCTAACATCCTTATGGGAGTCATCAAGATTTGGGTGATGTCTGAGATAATAATTTCTTGACTAGATCATCATCCTTTGATATTTGGAACCACAATATTACTTTGCTTCGATTTCCCTAATATCTAAGACAAGAACTTGATTCTTTGTCTCCTAGAAAGTAGAAAAGATAGAGGAACACCCATTGCACAAGCCATCTCAAGAGAGTTTATTTCTTGAATACCATGTTGCCTCAATGAAAATTATGTGCCCTTAACCTAATAATAATGTCTGGATCAACTCCACGAATGAAATCCCTCTAAGAAAGAAACACCTCTCTTCTAGTTTCAGATGATATGACATTAACACCTACAATTGGAGAGCATGACATTTCATAAAAAAGGGGAATCTTCTCCCTGTAATGTTATTGAATTGGAAATCTAGATACATGATCAAGGATGTGCACCCTTTTCCCATATTGTAGGGAGTTTCCAAGATCTTTGTAGGAAGCTCCTAATAGTAACACAATGAATATTACCTAGGGGTGTGTTTTTATCTCTTATACATCCAAGCATATCACCAATTGACTCTATGTCTTTTATCATCTCATTCCTTTAAAGCCGATGCAGAGTAGGGAGGATTTTGACAAAAAAACAACACAAAAAAAGTTGTCTCAACCAACTTTCAAATTCACAAAACCCTATCAAAGGTGCTTTCCTTCACAACTTCACCAATTCTCTTATAGTTCTACAACAAAGGTTTCCTAACCTTAACTCACAAATCTAATCACAAACCCACAACATAACTACCATTCGAAGTACCCATTTCATTGTTCTTCAACATATTTTTCTTCCACATAAGGTTGCTCCATACTTTCATGTCCTAAAAAGGACAAGTACACTAATCAGAGCTACAATTAGCCCAAATTTACAAAGCAACACACACTTAATTTCCTTACTAACCCCAAAACTCTGTAAAAAGTATTTTTTCAAACCACAAAACCTCTGAATCAAGTAGTTTTATTCCCCAAAGACACTACCCAAATGCCAAACCATTAAACCCTTGGTTTTGACTAGTTTAGGTAGGGTTTTATGAAACTATGTATTCCCAGCCAATTTTCCTATTGACAATGCCTCAAACACATGTAATTATGTCTGCATATGCTTCATGAGTCATCTCCCAACCTGTATCAACACTCTTTCAACAAAATATCATATTAAACCATCAAATTTGGACAAAAACTCACTCATCTACAACTAGGGCATCATGCCAAATCACCCGACTCACCCTTCCTACTCTTGAAACCACCATCTACTTCTAAAACTATCTTAAGGCACCCATTCCACCAAGTTTTAAACAAATACAACAATGGAATGGGTGACTTACATTTTTAACACCCTCAAACCCCTAAAACTGAATTACATACCTATTTAGAGAAAGTTGCCCACCAAACCTTTAATAATTGATGAAATCAAATCCTACCAAAGCCATGTTAGAGTAATAAGTTATTATGCTTAATTAATTACATCACATTGATTAATTAATTAATTCACTTATTCCTCTTTATTACTTAAGCTAAACTTAGGCACATTAATAATTAATTAATTGATTAATTATTAAGTGTGCACACTAGGGTTTCATTTAGGGTTTCCCTTTTAGGGTTTCTTGATCTCCTTCATAAGGATTGATCACTTTGTAATAATTGATTCTCTTAATGCATTTTACACTTTGAGGTTCAGAGAACATCTTTTTGGTTCTTCATATCTTTTGCATGTGACAGGTATCCATCTTGCATGTAGGTGATCTTGGATTCTAACATGGTATCAGAGCTCCAGACCTGCAGCTGCTTGTTCGTGATCTGAAGATATGGCCTTTCAGTGAGTTTCAAGTGCAAGGGTTTCCACATGCAATTTTTTGATTGAATATGGGGGTAGCCTAATTTTTGGGCATTTTGGGACAAAACGGACCTCGCCATTGAGTCCGCAACGCCCAAAAACCCCCATTTTCATATAAAATTTATCTATTTTGGTGCAAGTTGGTCGAGAAGGCAAAAAAAATTTGTCTGAGGGGCCGTACGGCCTCCCCAGCACGCAGATCGAGGCAAATTCAAAAAAATTCAAAAAAATGCTTTTCTTGGGTTTTGTGCCTGCGTGCGCCCCGGCCCCAAGCGGGTCTCCACCACCGTCTGTTCCTCCCCAGTCCACCAAACCACCAGGCCATGGTAGAACAGTGAGATCGGCCCTGCCCCGTAGCCATATGGAGAACCGGGGCTGCCACGGCCGACCCGCGGTCATATGCAAGACCAAGGGCCTTTTTTTGTAGGGGGCGATTTTTGCGGTGACAGCCGTCAATTTTAAGCTCGTGAACCGCTGACGTCAGCATGACATCAGCATCCGTACCCCTCATATGCCCCTCCTAACCTTTTCCCTAAAGAAGCAGTTTTTTTCTTTTGGTCATAACTTGGGCATACGGTATCAAAATCGGGCAAACGAGATATCCGGAAAGCTGGTTCCGAGAACTTTCTAGTAGTGCTGTTTATTTTTCAATATTTTACTTTTCCTACATTTATTTCTGTTTGAAGTCAGATGTACTTTTTATGCTTCCGAGCTCATAACTTTTTGCCACGATCTCCATTTTTCGCCTCGTTTGAAGCGTCGGAAAGGTATTGAGGAGCTCTAGGTTGCTGTCCATGCACTTTTTCTGTATTTATCCCAGGTTTATCAGTTAGTCCAGATTTGGCCTGATGGGTTGTTTGGTGATTACTTGGATGTTTTGGCAGTTGGGAGAGTGCATCTTGCATCTTTGCACTTCATTTTCAGTAATACATCATTCAATAATTGCTTGCTACTTCATAGATTCCAGAGTTGTTCCCATTTGGAGTTTTTGAGTGTTCCGTGGCATCGGGTTTTCTGTTGCTTTATCATGATTCCTTGAGTCAATCAGTGACTCTCATCCGGTTTCAGTAGTATACAGAAGAATGTTTCCTTGCTTGCCTATATCAAGTTCTAGTGTTACTCTACAGAGTTCTTCCAGTGCTTCTTTGCAGCATGTTATCTCATTGTAAGGGGGGTTTTGTCCCACTGGGTTTTTCCTTCTCTTACTCCTTTTTGCATTTGTAAATGGGTACCTAATAGGCCTAGTTGTCGGGACCCATCTTTGCTTTCATGCATCTTATTCTAGTGTTTTAGCTTCTTCCTAAGTTCATCTTAAGGGGGGGTGTTAGAGTAATAAGTTATTATGCTTAATTAATTACATCACATTGATTAATTAATTAAGTCACTTATTCCTCTTTATTACTTAAGCTAAATTTAGGCACATTAATAATTAATTGATTAATTATTAAGTGTGCACACTAGGGTTTCATTTAGGGTTTCCCTTTTAGGGTTTCTTGATCTCCTTCATAAGGATTGATCACTTTGTAATAATTGATTCTCTTAATGCATTTTACACTTTGAGGTTCAGAGAACATCTTTTTGGTTCTTCATATCTTTTGCATGTGACAGGTATCCATCTTGCATGCAGGTGATCTTGGATTCTAACAAGCCAAAAGGCTCTCAACATAGTCTCCTATCAAAATCAAAACATCTTCTATCAATCACTTATAGTATGGGTTAATATAATGCTTTGCCACAACAATATTTTTAATGCAACACATAAAAGAGGGTTCTTTTTATTGAACTCTTCCACAAAAGTGAATAACAGAACTTGCCTCTAATTGCAGAGACCTTTTTAAACTCTAACTCCTCAAAACCCAACCGAATCAACCTCCACAAACTAACTTTTTAAATATCTAACCGTTGGTATTCCTCTACTTGGCTTTTTCCCACTTTTACAATATTGCACTTTTTACAACTTTTGAGAACAATATCAACTTTAACAAACATGAACAAGACACCATTACTCAAATACACAACCAATGGTCTATTATGACCTTATTTAAATGGAGAAATGACTCAAAACACCTAAGACTTAACAATTGACCTTGCTTGTGTAAACGTGCAAAGAAAATGAACTTGGTGCCCTTGCACCAAAGCATTTATTGAGGTCTATTCCTGTTGATTCCTCTCCTCCTCTAATTTGCATAGTAAAAAAAGGTTATTCCTCTCACTACAAGATGCTTCCCCATGGAGTTTTCCTCCATGTCCATACTAGTAACTCAGACCTCGAGAATGGATATTGATGAATGCCACTGGTATAAGAGTAGGGGAGCAAGGAGGAAAACAACCATCAAAACTAAAGTGGGTAGTCATCAAGCATTGTGATCAAAATAAGCCAATTAGCTTTCAAAATTTCCTTGGAAAATTGACCAAAACTTCTCCTTGAGCCATGAAAATGCACCAGCCCGTTGAGTTATAGTAGGGGAACACAATTGCCAAACAGTCTTGTATGAAGCCATAAGATTTGAAAGATATTGATTTTCAACGTAGCCTTATCAGCCCTTTCTAAAACTACACTTGTGAAAACTATCTGAAGCATGCCAACTTGCCACTTTGTAAAATATCAAATTTGATTCTCAAAATCTGCCACCCTGGGAATTAGTTCATTTAGGTTAAATGAACATGTGTGTAGAAGGAATTCTCATAATTTTATTTCCTTCACAAAATATCAAGCATCAAAGTTGACCTCCGTGAGGATTTTCTAAAAATGCCAGTGTCAAAACTGTGCAAAACCCATTTGGATTTGTTTTTGAAAAAATACCAAATGAGGTGCTAAAGCTCTAAAAATTGACATAAAGGTGGTTTGAGGTGGGAAGAATCTGAAATGCCAACCAGTTTGTCATGATAATCTTTTAGTTGATAAATGTTGTCTTCCAAAGCTAGTCACTTTGACAGATTTTACCATGTGTAGACAACAAACGTTCACAAAATCCTTCAACTTGGTATTTTGAAATCTTGTCAAAACTGATTGTACAAAGCTGAAATCAAGCATGGAAGTTCACATATGTCAGATACACATGATTTCAAGGTGATTTTGCATAAAATTGCACTAGCTTCATTTTATGATTTTTCAAAGTGGGTCATTTGAGCAGATTTTCCAACTGTACTTGTCAGTGCTGAAATCAAATTTTTCATCATAGGAACCTAAAAATTTGCAAAAATTTGTATGAAATTTTAGGATCCAACACATAGCCAACCATCAATGTCTCCAACTCCTAAAGGCTTCCATTTTTGTGGCATTGTACTCATATCGGGCTCAAGTCTCTCACAAAAAAAATCAACACATGTCAATTCATCTAGCCTATCTGATTCTAGGATAGCAAACCAACATTCCATGAACTTATCATGAAAATAAGATGGGGAATCATCCTCACATCTTTCAATGCTCCATAATGCATCTAGAGGTGAGAAATTTTCAACCTCATATTCATATTCCTCTTCAACTTCTTGATTGTGCAGAGAACAACTATTAGAAAGATGACTGCCATTCACCTCACCAAATTGATTAGTGAATGTTTCTTTAAACTCATGCCATGAACAAATGGAATGCAATAGAAGATTAAAAAAATATTCCTTAGCATCATCTTCTAAATTTCTTACAAATAACTTCATGACAACGTCCACTTCCTCTATTTGACTTTCCACCAAAAAATCAGTGAAATCTTTCCATTATTTTGATGTTGATTCTTCTAAATTGCCTCTAAACTTAGGCAAGTACTTCTTTATTTACCATGGAATAGAATGTGGGTAACCATGGATTCAACTAAAATATGGAGGGTTATATATCTCCAAAGAAAAAGGTTTTCTTTAAGGATATTCAACTATGGTTCAATCATGGTAGAATAGCTAGTAGAGGGGTGATGTCATGCAAGGTGGCAACTTATTTCCAACCAAAAATTGAACCAAAACAAACACTCTCTCATACCTTACAACCTTGAATTACTTGTTGGATTCTATGGATGTGTTGTTGATATGTGGTTGTCATTGATGTCAACACTATTAGCATTTGGTGTATCAAAGGTTGTATATGTCAAGGATATTGAGAAAATTGTAAAAGAAAGTGTTCCAAGTTCCCAATGGAACTGTGCAGGTCATGAAGACGTCTTGTTCTTTACGTTGAATTTCAGCTACTATGGACTAAAGGGTTTATTATTAAGAGTATCTAGATCACCTACCAGAAGTTTTAGAGGTCCGCATATAGATTTGATCATGTTGTAGTTTGACAATGTTTTATGTGGTCTCTGTCAGTGTTTCTGAGTGAAATTTGTGTGATTCTAGAAATCTCAGTTGCTGTGGATGTTTCTCTATTGTTTCTTGGTGTTCTTGGATGTTCCTAGATCTTTCTCTATCTTTGTGGTATGTCCACATTAGTCAGGGTGCTTGTGGTTAGAAATTTTTCTTGCGTACATTCAGTTTTTCATGTTCCTGGCTAACATGATGATGGTAGCATGTTGTGGATCTTTGAGGTGAAATTAATTGAAGTCTTTTTGTGTTGGAGATATTAATTTAGGTCTCCACTATGTTGTGGCCAACCTTGGTGGATTCACATTAAAATTTATTTGTAAATTTGGGTTGACATTGCAAATATGTTTTATTTTCCTGGCCGACTAAGTTGTTGATGAAATCTCATGTAGCGGATATATAAGAGTGATTGTTTCTTCATGTGCTTCATGTGATGGGTGTGTTATTATGTGTGTATGTGCGAATATCATTCAATTACAAAGCATAGTGTGAAGAAGATCGAGTGAAGTGTGAGTGAAAAGTGAAGGAGTTTTTTGTGCTTAACTAGAACTATAATCAAGCTTGTGCAGAAGCTATTTTCTTAGTTCATACCCTCCAAATTTTAATCCTATTTTGTATTGTTGGGTAGTGAGTCCCTTTTGTAATTGAGCAGTGAGCTCTAAGTAGTGTGCTTGAATGAATGTGAATTCCCCTTTATTGTTTTCATTATGATTTTAATAGGGTATAAAATTGTGGACTAACATCCACCATGGTTTTTCCCCTAACAGGGTTTCCACAAAAAATTCTTGGTGTTCTCTATCTCTCTGATGTGTTAATTGTTTATGGTTAATTAATTATTCATCAAATCTGAGATTAAGTTAAGTGAAGTTTGAAAATTTTATTATTTTGTGACAACTGATTCACCCCCCCTCTTAGTTGTCTGTCCTTGTTTTTCCAACAATTGGTATCAAAGCAGATTCCTCTGAAGAAGTCTAAATGCTTGAGGTGATATGAGATTGCAACATTCAAGAAGGATAGTCCAAGATTTGATGGAACTAACTACTCACTGCAGAAATTCAGGATGCAATGTCACCTAAGGTGTATTGGTGAAGCCTACTAGAATATTACAAAAGATCCATATGTTATTCCTTAGGACGATCCCTCCACTACTGATGAGATCAAAGATGCTGAAAGCAATATCAGGGCTATTGAAGCTTTGGTGAGTGCTCTAACATATTTGGAGATGGAAAATGGGGTAGGACTAAAGATAGCTCATGAGATTTGGAAAAAGTTGGAAACTTTGTATGAAGGAGATGCATAGGTGAAGATGGATAAGCTACAAAGTTTAAAAGGAAAGTATGAGAATTTGAAGATGGGTGAAGATGAAAATATCACTTTTTTTATGCAAAGAGTAAATGAAATAGTGATGGGTATTACATGTGCCAATGGTTCTTTGGATGAGGATGAAATTGTGGCTAAGATACTCAGATCCTTGCCTCCCTCCTACAAAGTGAAGGCTCACGCTATTGAAGAGCTTGGATCAGTAACAAAGATGTCAAGAGACACGCTGGTTGGTAAGCTTGTTACTTTTGAATTAAGTGAATTTGGTGAATCTATTCTAAAAATTGAATTTTTATTCAAGGCTACTATATCCAGAAGTAAAAAGCAAAGATATGGTCCAGGAGAATGTTCTAGAAAGATATCCAAGTATTATGAAGAATTGAAGTAGCTTGAAGATAAAGAAAGAGAGGTAGAAGAATTTGAAGCACTAATTGTAAAGAAAGAAGGTAGAGGAAAAGGTAAGTATGAAGGAGTGTTACCTATTAAATGTTTTTCATGTAGTAAAATAGGTCATTTTGCATCAAGATGTCCTGAAAGAGTTCCTAGATCTAAGCCTAATAAGTATTGATTCCAAAAAAATGTTACTTTGTTGAAGAAGGAGTGATTAATGTTGAGTTTGATCAAGATAATGGAAATGAAGATGAATGGGTTTTCATTGCTACCGTTGAAAATAGTCATGTGGCTACTGAATCTACTAAAGATGAGAAAGCTCTTGCAACCTGAGTTGAAGAAAAGGATGAGTGGGTTATTGATAGTGGATGCCCACATCATATGACTAGTGATAAAAACAAATTTGTAAGTCTAGATAAGTATGATGGTGGTGTTGTAAGATTTGGAGACAACAATCCTGGTGTGATTCATGGTAGAGGTTCTATTTATCTTGGTGGTAAGGATAACACTGATGATGTTTTATATGTTGAAGGCCTGAAGCATAACATTTTGAGTGTTGGATAGATGGTGGACAAAGGCTATGATCTACAATTCAAAGATGGAAGATGCAAGATACGTGGAAATTATGGAAATATGATTGCTACTGGTAGAAAGAAAAAAGGTAATATTTTTCACCTAAATACTGCTAGTGGGAGTTATTTAATTGCTCAAGTAGATGAAATATTGTTGTGGCATAGGAGGCTGTGTCATGTAAATTTTGATAACACTATCAAGGTAAGTTCCACTCAAGCAGTAAGAGATCTACCTAAGTTAGTGAAGCCTGCTAACACAATTTGTAAGGAGTGTCAAATGGGTGAACAGACTAGAGTCTCCTTTTGGAGAAAATAGTTTCATTCAAATGATTTGCTAGAGCTGCTACATACTGACCTCTATGGTCCCTCTAGAGTTAGAAGTAATCTATAAAGGTACTTTATGTTGATTATTGATGATTACTCTAGAATGATGTGGGTTTCCTTCTTAAGAGAAAAATGTGAAGCAATGGAAAAGTTCAAAAGTTTCAAGGCTATGGAAGAGAATGGGAAAGGTCTGAAAATCAAGTGTTTGAGATCTGACAAAGGTGCTGAGTTCACTTCCAAGGAGTTCAACTCTTTTTGTAAAGAACAAGCAATTAGAAGATAGTTATCTACTCCATGAACTCCTCAACAGAATGGAGTTGTAGAAAGAATGAATAGAACAATTTTGGATGCTCCTAGAACAATGATGATAGAAGGAAAAATGCCCCAGATCTATTGGAGTGAATCTATAAGCACTGATGTGTACACTTTGAACCGAGTAAATGCTAATGGTAATTCTGGTAAGACCCCTTTTGAGCTATGGTTTGGTTATAAGCCTATTGTTAAATATTTCAAGATATTTGGAAGCAAATGTTATATCAAGAGAGATGGTGATATAGGAAAGTTTGATGCAAGAAGAAATGAAGGAATCTTTTTAGGTTACTCTACTAAAAGCAAGGCCTAATGATGCTATAATAGAAGATTGAGAAAGATGGTTGAGAGTAAAAATGCCAGAGTTGATGAGGATTCTTCTAAATTATCTAGATATTGTGGATATGATTCAAATGATGACAACACAAAGGGAAGAATGTTCAGACATAGAATCAACTTCAAATTGTACCATATGTTCCATATGTTCCAGTTGTTCTAGTGAATCAAGGTAGTCAAGAAGTAGAGACAAGTGCAAGTGCATAAGAGAGAAGAAGAATTAGAAATTCAAGAAAATTCCAAAACTCCAAGGTATATAAAGCTAAATCATTCTAAAAGACAAATTATAGGAGATAAGAATAAAGAAGTGAAAACTAGAAGGAAGATTACAAAAGAATATTGCCTGATTTCCAAAATTGAACCTAAAAATGTCACTGAAGCCTACCAAGATGAACACTAGATGGAAGCCATGAAGGAAGAACTAACACAAATTGAAAAGAATGAAATTTGGATACTAGTTCCCAGACCTAAAGACAAAAATGTGATTGGTACTAATGGGTGTTTCGAAACAAGTTGAATGAACAAGGTGAAGTGGTCCAAAATAAAGCAAGACTGGTATGTAAAGGGTATTCTCAGATGGAAGGTGTTGATTTTGAAGAAACTTTTTCTCCTGTTGCCAGAATCGAAGTTGATAGATTATTTCTTGCTTATGTTGCATACAAGAACTATAAAGTCTATCAGATGGATGTGAAGTCGACATTTTTGAATGGAGAACTAGAAGAAGAAGTATACATTGATCATCGAGATGGATTTCAGCTAACTGACAAGGAATATATGGTTTTCCACCTGAAGAAAGCTCTATATGGACTTAAGCAATCCCCCAGAGCCTAGTATGCTAGATTGGACAAATACTTACTGAAGCTTGGATTCACTAAAGGTGTTG
Source organism: Sequoia sempervirens (assembly GCA_007258455.2). Taxonomy (NCBI): domain Eukaryota; kingdom Viridiplantae; phylum Streptophyta; class Pinopsida; order Cupressales; family Cupressaceae; genus Sequoia; species Sequoia sempervirens. The sequence goes on along the minus strand of VDFB02379711.1, from coordinate 171,162,636 downwards.
TTGATAGCAACTTATATTTCAAATTGGATCATGATAAAGAGTTAATTATAGAAATCTTTTTTGATGACATCATTTTTGGAGGTGATGACAATCTATGTATGAAGTTTGTTGATGAGATGAAGGGTGAATTTGAGATGAGTATGATTGAAGAGATGAATTTCTTTCTAGGATTACAAGTTACCCAATTAAACAAGTGAATTTTCATATCTCAGTCTAAATATGTGAGAGAGCTACTAAAGAAATTTGGGATGGAAGAATCAAAGCCTGTTGGTAATCCCATGGTGACCGGATGCAAGCTAACACAAAATGATGATTCTCCTAAGGCCAATCAAAATAGATACAGGTCAATGATTGGTGGATTGCTCTATTTAACCCAGACTAGACTAAATATGATGAATATTATATGTAGCTAGATTTTAGGCTGACCCAAAAGAATCACATGTGACTGCTATTAAGTTAATCTTTAGATATCTGAAAGGAACAATTAACTTTGGAATTTGGTATCCAAAGGATGATGATCTCACTTTGAGTGCATATACTGATGTTGATTGGGTTGGAGATGTGGATGATAGGAAAAGTACTAGTGGTGGTGCTTTCTTCCTAGGGAAGAAGTTGGTGCCCTAGTTAAGCAAAAAGTAGAATTCCATTTCTCTATCTACTGCTCAAGTAGAATATATTGCTACTACAAATAATTGTACTCAAGTAATATGGATGAAACAAATGTTGAAAGATATCATGGTGGTATATGAAGAACCTATTGCCATATACTATGACAATTCAAGTGCAATAAATATTTCAAAGAATCCGGTGCTGCACTCTAAGATTAAACATATATCAATCAAGTTTCACTTCTTGAGGGTGAAAGTGAATGAGAAAGAAGTCATATTAGAGTATGTGTTGGAATTGTTGCCTCAATCTCACAGGCTGAAACCTCTGAGAAAGCATGGTCGCTATGAAATTCTTGTTGTCTGGCCGATTGGCAGTTCAATAACCTTGTGTTTTTCTCATGTCGTTGAGACAAAGTTGATGTCTTTCCGAATGAAGTCTATCACTATGACCTCTTGTGTTCGGTATGACCTTGTGACGAGTGAAAACCTCTGGCCAATAGATTGCTCTTATCGGGTTTCAAGGGGACTCATAACGACCGGGGTCTTCGGAGTGACTTGAACACTCGATATGAAGTCCCAGTGACTGAAGCGAGTCTCACTAATAGGATATGCTCATCAGGGTAACTTGGAAGTCTCGGTAAGAAGTCTTACCAACAATGGGTTCTCTCACTGATAGGTGTGAACATTGCTGTAACCTCTTGGCGATAGAGGGAAGTCTTGTCGACTGTTAGATGGATGCCGATATGAATGCGATGGACATTAGAGGTTTCGGTATGAATTTGGAACCTCGTATGATCTCTTGGCGAATGAGGAATGTTTGGCCGATGGTAGGTCTTCGGTATGATTTAAAGGCATTGATATGATGCCTTGGCAAAGAGTGATTGTCTCACCGATGAGGCAGTTTGTTGTCGGTATGACTCTTGGCGACTGTTCGGTGCTTGGTATGACCTTTGCTTAAGTCTTGCCGACACTGACATTGGTATAACATAAAGAGCTCAATAAGAACTCTCAACAAAAGATGATAGTCTTGCCGATGATGAGCGGTCTTTGGTATAACTCTTGGAAAATGGTGGTTTTAGAATAACATGAATGCTCGGTGGGATGTCTTGGTGAGAGTGGTAAGTCTTGCCGATGGTATGACATTTCGATGTGACTTTGAACATTGGTATAATGCCTCACCAAAGAGTGGTATGTCTCGCCGATAGAAATACTAAAGTCGGTGCAACTTGTGAATAGGGATATGAGTCTTGCCAATGACGAAACTCTTGGTGATATCAGATGCTAAGTTGTGTGCCATCGAGGAGACACGGTCAATGTCTCACCGACATGCCAACACAAATTGAAGCCTTTTGACTAAGTGAAGACCATCCTATGTGGCTCGTTGTTGACCAATCAGAAGAGCGGAATGGGAACCGTTGGAAGATAGTTCATTGTGGCAATTATGAGAGGAAGCTCGACAGACAAAAACGAAATGAATATAGCTTGGAATAGAAGATGATGTTGGGTTGGATTGTTTGATACAGGTGACCGATAGAGTGAGGGCCGAGTGGTTCGCTAGAAGGCCAAGACCATGAGGCTGAAACAGAGGAAGTGAGAGGCAGGGTTATGCTGCTGAATTCTCTCTTGATCAAGGATTAAATGCCATGGTTGATCTCTCATGTTGATCTATACTATATACTGTGTGAGGGTATTGCAATAGTACGAATATTGTTTGGTTTGAGAGGTTGATTAGGAAATGTATAGAGGGAGAGTTGGTTACCAGATTGTATTCAGAATGAACAAGATGTAATCTCTGAAAAGGCTATGAGCACAAATTATATTGTAACCTTCAGTTGCTGAATAATACAATGGCTCGATCTTTGGAGTGTGGGGTTTTTTACTTGAAATGGTTTTGCCCACGTAAATATTTGTGTTCTGGTTTTTTGTCTTATCTTTCATTTGTGTTGTTGCTTGTTGTTGAATTTACATGTGGTTCTCTCAGAAGGATTAATGTGGGAAATGAATTGTGTCTGTTTCCACTTTAGGACATAGTTGTTTGTGTCTTTGACGTAATCTAATCGAATTGAAGTTACCAAAGGCACCACTGTTCTTGGAGATTTCTCTGAGATGCACCAAATTTATCTAACGAGTGGTATCAGAGCCTTCTTTGGTTACTAGTTCTAGGTATTTCTCTTGTGAAGATTTCTTATCTTGTTGGGCTGGAGGAAATCTGGAGGAATCATTTGATGTATTGATCCTTTGGTGAGTGGAAGTCTTGTGATATTCAAAGACAACACGCAGCTTGAAGGATGGTGGAGATGGAAAAGGGAGTTGGTCATTTTGTGATTTGTGTCTCCTAGATAGTAGAGGTATAACCTTGTAGTATGAGGTGGTTTTCTTTGCTATGTGGCTATGTAGTAGTAAGGCTTTCATACTGGGCGTCTGTGAGTAAGGCTCCTTGGTGATATGGAGAAGCCTAGTTTGTTTCTCAGCCATGGAAGAGAGTGCTTATGCTAGGTGGTGTTCCTTGGTGTTGGAAGGCACTATTTCCTATTAACCTCGAATACATGAAGGCTATGAAGTTAATCATTAGATGATTTGCAAGCTTTTGAAATAACCTTTCTCTATTTCTCAGATGCATGTACATGTTGGTGGTTTAGATTTGGCCTGAAAGGGGCCTGGATTTCCTGAACTATTGTTTTCCTTTTAAGGATGTTTTGTACTTGCATGGCTCTGTGGTTTTGTAGGTTTTTACATGGTTAAGCAAAACTTGTGGTTATGTGGAGTTTTTGTTAAGCTATTTTCTAGACACTGGCTTTTGGGGTGTTGTTGGATGAGATAGTTACAGTTCTGCATGCATGCTTTATGCATGGGTTGAGGAGGTGTGTTTTCTTCTCTGCATGGGAGTGTTGGTACATGATTTGTCACTCAACATTCCTATGGTGGTGCTTGTGGGCCCCTTGATTATGGTGCTCATTTTGGACATGATTGGAAAATCAAGTTTGGTGTGATCTAGTGTTTTGAGTCATGTTGTCTACGCGGTTATTCTCTTTGAAATCTCAGTGTTGTAGTTTCCAATTCTATGATGGGTTTGCATGTTTGATGTTTGTGATCTACGAGTTATGTGGTTGGTGGATTAGCTACCCATTAGCTGCAGTGAGATAACTTGGTTGTGGACTGTCTTTATCCATGATGTTGATTCTTTGCATGTGCAAACTTGTTAGCTAGCCTTGTATGTGGTCACTTGTGCATTGGTGTGATTGCTTTGAGATGAGAGGATGGATATTGTTGAGTACCTAAATAGTTGGTTATGGGAACCTGAAGTAGGTGGACATGATGCTTGGAGAGCTCGGATGTCATGTTTTAGTGGGAGTTTTAGTAGTAATTGTGGTTTCATCACATGGTGGTGAATGGTCTTCTTTAGTGTTGTAGATGTTTCAAGGGGGAGCTTTTAGATCCTGTTTCTGCAGAAGGGTTCTTTCACTTTTGCATGAACATTTTTTGAAGATGTGCAACATCTTGGATCCATGGAGGATGCTTGGAGTCTTTGGCTAAGGTGTTGGTGGTGCTTGATAGGTGATGTTGATTTTGAGTCTATTTTCTTTATGTCATGGTTTACTCTTGCTTGTGCATTGGAGTTTTGGCATTGTGCATTGTACTTGTGACCATGGTTAAGTCACTTGAAGCATGGTATCTCCTAAGGGGATATGTAGATCATGGTGTCATGATAAGTTCCAGATTCAGATGATTGGAGCTTTGACAATGGTCTGGTAATTCTTTGTGTATTTGGTGCTTTGATTATTTGCTTGATACTTCATGATAATGCAGTAATCCAGTTGAAGTTTAGCATGAGATGATCAGTTGCTAGCACTCATTGATGCATGGAGAATAAGGTGAGGTTGTTTTTCTCTTATGAGAGAAGTGTTGTTGATTGGTATTCTTGATAAATTTTTTATCAGAAAGTCCGAGAAGCCTACACCTTGGTTGAACGTGAGTTCAATTAGAGACCTATGAGGAGATTGCTCTTGGATTAGTCATGATGACTTATATATCTTGAAGGAGTATCCTTGTTCCCACTCTTGGTCTGCTTGGCAATTTATCTGAGAGGTATTTGGCCCATTATATTTTTAAGATGTGTTTTATGTTCATTTTCATGATATGGATCTTGAATTGCTATTTAATGGTTCTAGAGGATTCATAGTGGAAGTTGTACAACTTGTTTAACTCCTTGAGCTTTTGTGTTATGTATTTACTAATGAGAATTGGTAGGAGATGATGTATGGGCTAATTTCCTAAAATGGGGAATGAAGTAGCTTGATCTTCTTTGAGAGGCTTACATCCATGTTGACTACATGATATTAGAAGTTGGTTTGATCTTGGTGATTGAACGATTGGATGTGGTTAAGGATTTTCTTTTGGGATGTGAAGGAGATCATTTTTGACACAACTGGTTGTTAGAAGTGTATATAGGAGGATGTTCTACAAGGATATGGTGTGCAAAGTTTCTCTCTTTGGCCTTGGTTTACTTCCTGGATGTTTGGTTTCACATTTCATTGGTTTGAGGTTTGGTTGGAGCTATAGTGATCACTTGCTTGTGGTCATATGTTTTCACTCATGTTCATGGGTGATGACATGAAGGTTCTTAATCCTTTTTCCTTTGATTGCATGTGGAGAAATTGGGAGAATTGTGAAGACTTGTGGTGAGAGAAATGAATCTTGTAACGGTTTGTTGCAGGTTATGCGTATCATTGTGGATATTTTTTGTACTACATGGTTACATTTTCTATGTGTTGTTATTAGTAGACTTGGTATGTCTTTGATCTTTCAGATTTGGAATTACTCAGGCAGTGGAAGTTCTTGTTGTGTTTTGTCTTCTTCAACTGGTTAGAACTTGGAGCTTGTATTTGTTGTTATTGAGTTGGTTATAGTTTGGCATGAGTTTACTAGTGCTTATACCTTTTAGGTATGTGAGATTAGATGGAATAGCTTGAGCTGTGGGTGCTATTTTTAGTTGTGTGTGTTTATCATTTGGGTGGAAGCAGTCATTCTGATTGTTGTTCTAGCTGGTGTTTTTTTATCTTGTTTCTAGAGAATGACTTCACGGTTGTGTTCTATTTGAGGCTTTGAAGTTGATATTGCTTTTGTATAGCATCTGAGCATAGTGAAGTGGTAGCAGTATCTTGTTGTTGATATCACTAGGATCTTTTGCTTATGCTCATTGGAAGGTGCTTATTCACCTTGGCTTGTATCTTTCTTCCTCAGGTGGCATGTTGGAAGATGACAAGGTTTGTTGCCTGAATGGTGGACATCTTGGATGCTAGTGCAGAATTCTTGATGGAGCATGAGAGCATGTTTGAGGTCTATGTGGTTTCCTGGAAGGCTGTGATCGGTTGCATTTCGGTTGCTTTGTTGGACAATGAGTTGCAGTTGGATGCCTGGTCTTTGTTTCAAATTGTCTAGTGGACTGTTATTTGTTGAATCATGTTGATTGGGTGTCTTGAGTTTTGCGGGGTCTGAACTGGTGGAGCTAGTGTGATCTTAGTTTTTGGCTGTTTTGGAGGTGCCTGTGTGATCTTCGTCAAGTGGGAGATTGTTGGAATTGTTGCTTCAATCTCACAAGCTGAAACCTCTGAGAAAGCATGGTCGCTATGACATTCCTGTTGTCTGGCTGACTGGAAGTTCAATAACCTTGTGTTTTACTCATGTCACTGAGACAAAGTTGATGTCTTGCCGAATGAAGTCTATCACTGTGGCCCCGTGTGTTCGGTATGACCTTGTGATGAGTGAAGACCTCTGGCTGACATATTGCTCTTATCGGGTGTCGGGGGGACTCATAGTGACCGGGGTCTTCAAAGTGACTTGAACACTCGGTATGAAGTCCCAGCGACTAAAGCGAGTCTCACCGACAAGATATGCTCATCGGGGGAACTTGGAGGTCTCAGTAAGAAGTCTTATCAATGGTGGGTTCTCTCGCTGATAGGTGTGAACATCGCTGTAACCTCTTAGCAATAGAGGGAAGTCTTGCCAACTGTTAGATGGATTCCAATATGAATGTGATGGACATCAGAGGTTTCTCTATGACTTTGGAACCTTGGTATGATCTCTTAGAAAATGAGGAATGTCTGGCCAATGGTAGGTCTTTGGTATGATTTATAGGCATCGATATGATGTCTTGGTGAAGAGTGATTGTCTCGCTGATGAGGCAGTCTGTTGTCAGTATGACTCCTGGTGATTGTTCGGTGCTTGGTATGACTTGAGGGCTTGGTATGACCTTTGCCTAAGTCTTTCTGACAGTGACATTAGTATAACATAAAGAGCTCAGTAAGAACTCTCAGTGAAAGATGATAGTCTCGTCGATGATGAGGGGTCTTCGGTATAACTCTTGGAAAATGGTGGTTTCAGAATAACATGAATTCTTGGTGGGATGTCTTAGCGAGAGCGGTGAGTCTTGCCGATGGTATGACATGTCAATGTGAATTTGAACATCGGTATAATGCCTCACCGAAGAGCTGTATATCTCGCCGATAGAAATACTGAAGTCGGTGCAACTTGTGAATAGCGATATGAGTCTTGCCGATGAGGAAACTCTTGGCGATATCAGATACTAAGCTGTGTGGCATCAGGGAGACACAATCAGTGTCTCACTAACATGCCAACATAGATTGAAGCCTTTTGACTGAGTGAAGACCATCCTATGTGGCTCGTTGTTGACCAATCAGAAGAGCGGAATGGGAACCATTGGAAGACAGTTTGTTGTGGTAGTTCTGAGAGGAAGCTTGATAGATAGAAATGAAATGAATATAGCCTGGAATAGAAGATGATGCTGGGTTGGATTTTTTTATATAGGTGACCGATAGAGTGAGGGTCGAGTGGCTGGATGGAAGGCCGAGACCATGAGGCCAAAATAGAGGAAGTAGGGTTATGCTACTGAATTCTCTCCTGATCAAGGATTAAATGCCATGGTTGATCTGTCATGTTGATCTATACTGTATACTGTGTGAGGGTATTGCAATTGTATGAATATTGTTTGGTTTGAGAGGTTGATTAGGAAATGTACAGAGGGAGAGTTGGTTACCAGATTGTATCCAGAATGAACATGATGTAATCTCTGAAAAGGCTATGAGCCCGAATTGTATTGTACCCTTCAATTGCTGAATAATACAATGGCTCGATCTTTGGAGTGTGGGGTTTTTTACCTGAAAGGGTTTTCCCCATGTAAATCTGTGTTCTGGTTTTTTGTCTTATCTTTCATCTATGTTGTTGCTTGTTGTTGAATTTACATGTGCTTCTATCAGAAGGATTAATGTGGGAAATGAACTGTGTCTATTTCCGCTTTAGGACATAGTTTTTTTTGTCTTTGAGGTAATCTAATTGAAATTGAAGTTACCAAAGGCACCACTGTTCTTGGATATTTCTCTGAGATGCACCAAATTTACCTAATAGTATGTGCCTACTGAAGATATTTTCACTAAGCCATTGTTGAAGGATACTTTTGAGTATCTCAAAGGAATACTAGGGGTAATCACCCCTCTTGATAAAAACTAAAAGATGCATTCACTTGGATCAATCCGTGACCTATATTGCTATGTTTTGATTTAGATTGATGTTTATGTGGCTACTACTTAGGGGGAGTAGTCATATGTGCAGATATGTGGTTCAGATTATGTATATGGAAAGGTCATGGTTACCTTTGCCATTGATGTCAAAGGGGGAGAAGTGGAATGTGAAAAATCCTTTTAAGGGTCGAAGAGAAATTGAGGAGAAGAGTCAAAACCAAAGGGAAAGCAAGTGTGTTGGGTTGATGGTATTTTTCACATCATGTGTTGCCATCAATGCCAAAGGGGGAGATTGTTGGAGGTCGTGGATGTGTTGTTGATATGTGGTTGTCATTGATGTCAACACTATTAGCATTTGGTGTATTAGAGGTTGTATATGTTGAGGATATTGAGAAAATTGTAAAAAAAGTGTTTTAGGTTGCCAGTGGAACCGTGCAGGTCATGAAGGTGTGTTGTTCTTTAAGTTGAAGTTTAGTTTCTATGGACTAAAGGGTTTATTCTTGAGAGTATCTAGATCATCTACTAGAATTTTTAGAGGTCCATGTATAGATTTGATCATGTTGTGGTCTGACAAAGTTTTATGTGGTCTTTATCAATGTTCCTAAGTGAAGTTTGTGTGATTTTGGAAATCTTAGTTGTTGCAGATGTTTATCTATTATTTCTTGGTGTTCTTGGATGTTCCCAGATTGTGCTCTATCTTTTTGGTATGTCCACATTAATCAGTGTGCTCATGGTCAGAAATTTTTCTAGTGTACGTTCAATTTTTCATGTTACTGGCCGACATGATGATGGTAGTGTGTTGTGGATCTTCAAGGTGAAATTAATTGAATTATTTTTGTGTTGGAGATATTAATTTGGGTCTCCACTATGTTGTGGCTGACCTTGGTGGATTTGGATTAAAATTTATTTTTAAATTTGGTCTGACATTGCAAATATGTTTTCTTTTCTTGGTCGACTAAGTTTTTGATGAAATCTCATGTAGTAGATATATAAGAGAAATTATTTCTTCATGTGCTTCGTGTGTTGGGTGTGCTCTTATGTGTGTATGTGTGAATATCATTAAATTATAGAGCAGAGTGTGAAGAAGACTGAGAGAAGTGTGAGTGAAAAGTGAAGGAGTCTTTTGTGCTTAACTGGAACTATAATTAGGCTTGTGCAAAAGCTATTTTCTCAGTTCACACCCTCTAGATTTTAATCCTATTTTGTATTGTTGGGCAGTGAGCCCCTTTTGTAATTGAGCAATGAGCTCTAGGCAGTGTGCCTAAATGCATGTGCATTCCCCTTTGTTGTTTTCATTATACTTTTAACAGGGTATAATATTGTGGACTAACATCCACCGTGGTTTTCCCCTTAATAGGGTTTCCACATAAAAAAATCTTGGTGTTCTTTGTCTCTCTGATGTGTTAATTATTTATGGTTAATTTCTTATTCATCAGATCTACGATTTAGTTAAGTGAAGTTTGAAAAGTTTATTATTTTGTGACAATTGATTCATCCCCCCCCTCTTAGTTGTCTGCCCTTGTTTTGCCAACATTGCCTTCCCTTCACCAACTCACCTAGTTTTCCTTGTAGGAGTCCAATAGAGGGTTTTTGAACTTAACTTTCCAAACTAGAACCAAAACCACTAACCAAATACCTTTTTAGGTACCCTTTATTCCCTCATGCAACATATCACAAAAGCTCTCACAGTTCCTTGAAAACAAAGCCCTCAAATTAATGCACTTATGCTATCCTAGACCTTTAATTAGGTCTCTTTTACAAAGGAAGTGTATTCCTATCTCTCTACCAGCCCCCAAAACCTATGGGAAGTCACTTATTAGACTAAAAAACTCCCAAATCAACAATTTTTAACACCAAGAAACCCCACTTTGATACTTATCCATTGAACCCTCACTTTTCCTTATTTTTGGTAGGGTTTATTGAAAAATCATGTTCCCTATCTCTTGAAATCTCACAATTGCATCAACCACTCTTCATATCATCTGCATATGCTCAAGCAATCACAAAAACTCACTTCCCCCAAGCGGTTCTTCACTTTCCTTCACAAGACCCTCAAATTACACCAAAATACCCAGTTTTGACACTTAGGGCATTATGCCCAAATGCTCAAACCATACCCCCGACTCACAAACCCATTCAAAGAAAATAATTCCTAACTTTTTGGGCCCATTCCATTTAGTCATAGGGGTTACAGTCAAATGGAATGGGCCATATCCACCTTTTTAAGCCTTCAAACCACAAATGGAATGTATAGACCCGCTTTCAGTTTTCTATCAATTAAATCCTTGAAACATAAAAGGAATGCACCAATATAGATTCAAAATAGAGATATAACCATCCTACAATAGATTCAATGTATTTATAGAGAAAACACCAATTGTACGGGCTGTATAATCTTGGAAACAACAGATTTTTTGGTAAAAATACAAAGTTATAGTAAAAAAATAGGGGCTTTTATTGCTTCTTGTACAAAATCATCAACAAAAACACTGTTCGAGTTCCTCAATATTTTATAGAAATTTCCCACCAAAACAAACCTTAAAATCCCAACTAATCGTTGGGATTCTCAACAATTGCATTTTTTGGCATTTTGCCTAGACAACATTTTGACAACTTTGTCAAGTTTGCAAATTGAGTTTCCCAACCTCCTAATGACCACTAAAACTATCTAACATGACTTGTTACAATATAAATTGGTCAATCATGACCTTATTCAAAGCTTCTAGACTCAAAACACAAACTGACCTAAAACCTCCATGGAACAACTTTACCCAAATACCTTGGTGCCCTTGCACCATACAACCAACCTTGAAACTTTTCCAAGTCTCTTGGAAACTATTTTGCAACTTGTCCTCTTTTGAAAATTCCTCTCTTTGATCTACAAAAGCATCTTTGACTAAAAAAATCTGAAATCTTTCACTGTACTTGTCATTCATGAATTTGTTTCCAACTTGGCAATGTTCCAACCCTACAAACTGCCTTAATTCATGTTCTCTGATTTGTCTTGCATGATCTGATGTTATACCTACTTCTTGAACTGCAAACACATCCTTACCATTTTTCCTCTAACTTATCCCCTTGTCCATCAGTTCTTCATGAACTTTTCCTTTCTTTTCTACTTGATTCACTTCATCATTTCCTTTGGTATTATGCACCAATTTCACTGTCTTCAAAACCTTTTCAGTTTCAAACCTATTCCCCACTGTATTGACTATCTTAGTAGCTTCCTCCTTAATAGGACTTGATTGTCCCTCAACTTTTGTAGCAACTATAGGACATAGCACTGTCCCAACCTAAATTTCATCAACTTTTCTTGATTCATCTTTCCTTTTGTTCTCTTGACTTCTCCTTGACACTAACATAGCACCTCTCCACTCTAATCTTGAAGCATTCTTCCAATTTACTTCCTTGACATTTCTAAACCTTGAAGTGGTTGCAACTTCTATCCTTTGTCTTGTCTCTTTATGCACAAACTCCTTCTTTCCAAAAACAATCACCTTGGCTCCTTTAGACTGATCCTCAACACCTTGCAATGGGGTTAATGTAAAAAAATTTCCCTCATACTTAATATGATAACAGTTTCTTCTACAATCATACATGCCATGCTTGTCATATTACCATGGTCTCCCAAGAAAAATATGGCAACAACTTGATCCTTATAACTTCCAATCTTGAATTCAATCAAAGCTTGTTCACTAACCAAGATGGATTGGTTATCATTCAACCATGATATCTTGTAAGGATTCTCATGAGGAAATTTTGAATATTTCAACTTATATATCATATCACTAGAAACCATATTCTCAATGCTACCTGAATCTATGATTATCTTGCATGCCTTGTCCTTGCATTTGCATGTAGTTTTGAATAGAGATATCCTTTGCACTAGTTCTTTCTCCTTTGTTTCCTTGACGAGTTGTCTTCTATTCATCAAAGATTCCCCAACTTCTAGAGAAAAAAATATATTTGTTGAATTTGTACATTCACATTCTTCTTCCTCCACTATTTGAGCTCTCCTTTCACTTCTTCTCTCACCACCACTTGATAAAGCACCAAAATTTTCAAGGCACTTGTGAGATGGATGACCAAATTCATTGCAATTATAGCACCTACCTAAAAACATGTTTGAATTCCTACCACCACCAAATATACCCCTAATTCCTCTAAATCCACCACAGTGATCAACAAGTTGTCCTTGTTCTTTAGGTGTATCTCCTTGGCTTTCATTGGTTTGTCTTGAAGAAGAAAATGTTCCTTGTATGGCTGCCTCTTCCTCTAGTTGAATTTTCTTGTCTTCTCTTCACCTTTTCCTCAACCCTTATATCCATTTGGTATAATTCCTCAATGGTCCTAGGATTGTGCAAACTTATCTCATCCTAGATGTTAAACCTTAATCCACTAAGATACTTAGCCACCTTTTCTACATCATCAACCATATTTCCAACCCTTATGCCCAACTTATAAAACTCATTAGTGTAGGATTTCACATCCATTTCTTTTTGTCTTAAATCTCAAAGTTTTCTAGACATTTGGATAGCATAATCACTTGGCAAAAATTTACCTTTTAACTTAGCTTCCATCCTATCCCACGAAACAATTTTAGACTTACCTTTTCTTCTCCTCTCATCTTGTTCATAGTCCCACCAAACTAATGCATTCCCTTTCAATTTAGTCTTTGCAATCTTCACCTTTTCTTCATCAGACACATCCTCACATTCAAAGAAATTATCTAAAGCTGCAATCCAATCTAACAGTGCTTCTTCATCAAGAGTACCATCATACATGGGTAAATAAACTTTTACATTGTGTTTGTTCCATTTTACTACCTTTAAAATCCTTTCCATTCTTTGGTCTTCAGCATCCAACTCTTCATCTACATCTTCAAAGTCTTCATCTTCTTCTTTGTCAATGTCACTTTCATCATCAACAATCATTCCTCTCTTATGTCCCATTTCAACACTCTCCAACCTTGCTATTAGTCTATTTTGTAGTTCTTGCAACTTTCTAATCTCCCTCTCAATCTTCTCTTCCATCTCTTGCATTTCCCTATCCATATTATCTCTCTTTGGAGGCATCTTGACACTGTCTTTTCAACTTCAAAGTTTCTTTTCTTCAATCTGCAATCTTCAACACTCAAAGATCTATTCCTTGTGCTCTGATACCAATTGATATCATGTAGGGTGGTAACTTTTTTCCAACCACAAATTGAACCAAAAAAAACACTCTCTTAGACCTTACAACCTTGACTTACCTTCCCTTCACCAACTCACCTAGTTTTCCTTATAGGAGTCCAACATAGGGTTTTTGAACATAACTTTCCAAACCAGAACCAACCCCACTAACCAAATACCTTTTTAGGTACCATTTATGCCGTCATAGAACATATAACAAAATTTCTCATAGTTCCTTCAAAACAAAGCCCTCAAATTAATGCACTTACACTGTCCTAGACCTTCAATTAGGTCTCTTTTACAAAGGAAGTGTATTCCTATCTCTCTACTAGCCCCAAAAACCTATGGGAAGTCACTTATCAGACTACAAAACTCCCAAATCAATATTTTTTAGCACCAAGAAACCCCACTTTGACACTTATCCACTGAACCCTCACTTTTCCTTATTTTTGGTAACCATGTTCCCTATCTCTTGACACCTCACAATTGCATCAAAAAATATTCATATCATCTAAATATGCTCAAGAAATCATAAAAACTCATTGCTTCCAAGAGATTCTTCACTTTCCCTCACAAGACCCTTAAATTACACCAAAATACCCAATTTTGACACTTAGGGCATCATGCCCAAATGCCCAAACCACACCCCCGGCTCACAAACCCATTCAAAGAACCTAATTCATAAATTTTTGGTCCCATTCCATTTAGTCATAGGGGTTATAGTCAAATGAAATGGGCTATATCCACATTTTAAGCCTTCAAACCACAAATGGAATGTATATACCCGCTTTCAGTTTTCTATCAATTAAAACCTTGAAACATAAAAGGAATGCACCAATATAGATTCAAAATAGAGATATAACCATCCTATAATGGATTCAATGTATTTATAGACTAAACACCAACTGTACGAGCCATACAAGCCTAGAAACAACAGATTTTTTGGTAAAAATATAGAGTTATAGTAAAAAAAATAGGGGCTTTTATTGATTCTCCTTAGAAAAAATCATCAACAAAAAATCCATTGGAGTTAATCAAGCTTTACAGACCTTTCCCACAAAAACTAACCTTCAAATCCCAACTTACCATTGGGATTCTCAAAAATTTCACTTTTTTTGCATTTTGCCTAGACAACATTTTGACAACTTTGTCAATTTTGTAATTTGAGTTTCCCAACCTCCTAATGACCACTAAAACCATCTAACATAACTTGTTACAATATAAATTGGTGAATCATGACCTTATTAAAAGCTTCTAGACTCAAAACACAAACTGACCTAAGACCTCCATGGAACAACTTTACCCAAATACCTTGGTGTCCCTGCACCAAGGGGGAACCCTTTTGATGATACATTTTAAATCTTAACCCTATACAACTAGCTACAAAATATCCAAATTATCTTTTCCCTTTTGAACTAGTACCTTAAAGCACTGAATAAGGGACAATATTAACATAATTTGTTAATGACCTTCATACAAAATGTTGCAATAGAAAAATACCTGAAAATTGATGCACCCAACTCTTCTAATGATGTGAAATATTTTGCAAAGTCACCACCTCTTTGAAAGATGAAAAGATCTTCAAGCAATAGAGATCTCCTTCCAAGATCAATGTATTTCTAATTTCTCTCCACCAGCAGAGCACCAGACTTTAAGAAGACACCAGAAATGTTGTAGGAACCTCCTTCTTCAAGTATGTAGGTCCCTTTTCAAATCTCTATCTTCCTTAATAAGGCAGAGCATATTTGTAGTTTCTCAGAGCATATTTGTAGTTTCTCACCTAAAGATTCATGCAAGTATCTATCCTCCTCAATAAGGAATAGTATATATTCAATTGCTCACCCAAATATTTCTTATTTGAACTTCAATGACTCTTTTAAGGAAAGATGGTCTTCTACCTGATCTTCTTAAGTTATCCCCAATGAAGTCATCAATATGTTGATGTTTCTAGCTGATGGTCTAGCATCTCCTAAAGGGTAGCTACTCCTTATACTACAAGACCCTAGGTTAGTGGCCAACAAGCAAGAGAGGAATTATTGGAAAGCCTCTCCTCTAAAATTTAGGCTCTACAGGACCAAGGTGGGTATCCCTATACATTAATGCAGATCATCACACTAAAATGGTGGAAGGAATTCAATGGGATAAATCATCTACACAACCTTCACTTACTAACAATGGATTCTAGTAGTGTGGAAAGGGAAACATGAAAGAAAATTTAAACTAAGAAAGCAATAAATGTTTTTGAATTAAAAGTTTTTTATTTTTCCCTAGCTTCATATGTTGTGATTCTCCTTAACCAGTTCCTAATCCAAATGGATTCAGGAATGAAATAAACTCCTACAACAGACCAACCATGGCTTCTCATAACCCTACTACGTTGCAACATAAAACCAACAAAAGGACAATAAACATATTACTTAGTTATCCACATTGCACTACAATACCCTCATTATCTCTATGCAAGCAATTACACCACTCCTTGACTGATAGGAAAACATAAATATAACTCAAACAACAAATGTGTTTGAAGCATCAACACAACCCTTGATTATATTGATTCAAAAGATACTGCACACAATATTTGGAGAACATAAAAATTGACATATATATTGAAGCAACATACAAATGTTGTACAATGGTCATCTATTGTTATTACAGAGCATAACTCATTACATTCCTTAACTATGTCAAAACAACTTATGCTATTCAACTTGAATCAAAGGAAAGAATTATAGAAAGCATATAAACAAAATCTAGTAGGGAAACACTACACCAAACTATTCAGGTTGGAGAGTAGAAGTCAAAACAAAATAAAAACAACAAAATTTTCCTCTGTGGTGTAGGAATAACTCATAATTGAATTCAAAATTCAAAACCCTAGCCAAAATAGGGTTACATAAGGATGAACTCTAATCAGATTACAAACACAAGAATTCCCCCAAAAATGGAGCAACAACTGGCCATAAAGGCCTTTGACACCTCGAGCACACTCCAACATTGATGAAATTTTGAAAAGAGGCATGCCACTCTCAAGAAATCCGTGATCAAAGTCAGGAAGAACATACGTTGAAAAAGACCAAAACCACTGCAACACTTCAAGGAATAAATGGCATTGGTCAACAATCACTTCGACCTTGGAAGAAGTGCAAGAATGCAATCTAAAGTTGTCTGGGATCGGTCTGGTAGTTGAGAAATGGATACATCATTACTACAAAGTCAATACCCATAAAAAAGAGTAGCTAACCGTTGGTAAATTAAATTTTGAATTGTGGCCACCAATATATCTTAATCATGCCAAGATCCAACACCTATTGCTCACTACCCATAACATTAAAACCCGACCGCTATATTTAACACCTTTAAATATGGGTCACTCGATTATCACCATCATAGCACCTAATGAATCACAACAATGATGTGAGTCATCCAATCACCCAATCAAGTTGTGCCACCTCTTAGCATTCATTATCATCCACCATCACCACCCTCTTGTTGGGTCCTTCCATCTTTATCAATAGTCAACACTCATCCACCATGGATTAATCTCCACCACGCTCCGTTAACCCCACAAGACCAAGCCGGGATCCACCAAAAACTCAGAGGAAATGACTGGCACCGTCAGATCCTCTTGATTGCAATCATTGATCTTTTTTCACTCATCATAGTGACATCACACTCCACTACTGTGTTTTCCCCCTTTGTAGGTCCCACTAGAGACATGCATCACCATCTTGCTAACCTCGCAAGATTTTGTAAAACATTATTTTATTCATGCGAGGTGCATGGGGAATGACTGAGATTAAATCACAACAACAAATCTCCTTCGTCGGATCAAAACTAATGATTTCGGGCATGTAAGTGGAGACCGGGCCCCAAACCTATAGCAATACACGTGTCCACATCCCGCTAACCCTATTGCCTTTTAGAAAGAAAATTTTTATTAGAGCGAGGTTGGTGGGGAATGGCCAAGATACAGTCAATGCTTTCACTTTATCATCTGTCATTTGATCAAGGTCCCACCTACACATTTAAAGGGTTAATATGCACATGCGTATAATTCATGACTTAAAAGGGGGTTTCCCTAGGACCTAAGACTTAGGGGATGAAATATTTTTGACCCGCAACTTAGGAAAAGATCAAATATTTCAAATGGGGCAGTGACCAAAAATACAAGGTAAAGGGACCGGTGAACACATAACTACCTAGACATAAGTTATAACTTGGACAACTGACAACTGCCGATAACAAAGAGATCACCAAGTTGGGAGGTTACAAAACTCTGCAACCCTATGACATAGGTTAGAAAACCTAGAAACCAATGACTTAGGAAACTGACAAAACATTAGAAGGGGTCACGACTAGGTAAATGACAAGCCAATGACATAAGGTTGCAACTTAAAAGGGAAAAACTAAGCTGGTGCACAATGCCAACATAATTTTAGAACAAAAGTGCATGACATGGGTTTAGGGTTTTAGGATATAAGGGTTTAAGCCCTTCATGCAAATTTTAAACCCTAAATAGAAAAATGGAGGAAACTCAAAGGAAAAAGGGGAAAAAAATAGAGGAAATGGCCATGGATTTTACAAGTTCCACCAATGGCTCCAGTTGGGTACATCTACTTGACAAAGTAAAGGCCCCAGGCCACCAAATGAAAAAGGGGAGTTAATATTGTAGACACCTAAAAATGACCTAGGCCTGCAAGCTTCATTTTTACCACTTTCGTCCTAGCATAATTAGGACATTTAATTATGTCCTTGGTCCACATTCGACTATTGATTAAATAATTCATAATTATTTAATTAATTCATGTCATTTATTCTTCATGATTATTAAATAAATAAATTTTATTTATTTATTAAATACGTCATTAATTGTCTAAGTCTTCCCTTAATTAAATAAATTTCTTAATTTATTTAATTTCCCTTTCTGCATTTAATTCTTCCTGATTATTATTAAATGAATTACATTTATTTATTTAATATGTCACTAATCCTCTTAATTAAATAAATGGATTAATTTATTTAATTAATTAGTCTTATCGATAAATTAAATAATTAAATTTAATTATTTAATTGCCAATTAATATTCTTCTCATTTTAAATAAATTAAATTATTTAAAATGTCATCTCAATCTGAACTGTCAGTCCATTTTGATAAATAATCTGAAAAAGATTATTTATTATCTCACAAAATCATTATTTTGAATTAATTTAATTCAAAATAGTATCTAATCTTCTAAAAATCAAGTAATCGAGCAGATTCTTGATTTTCTAAATCGAATCTTCAGTTCAAATCTTATCTTCTTGATTTTTCGAAACTCACAAATCAGGCAATCTTATCTTCTTGATTTTTCAAAAATCTTTATTTCTTTAATTAATTTCCTCATTTATTCTCCACCGTCGATCTAATTATCTGAGATATTATTCTGACCATTCGATTAAGGATTTTTCCCTAACCCTAATTAGGGATTCTCAGATTTAATCTAGACCTCTCATTTTAGGTTCTCAACATCAATTAATCTCGTCCGTCCACTCAAAATGACATTTTCTATAAAATGGCATTTTCCTCTCACTTTTCAATTAGACACAGACACGCTGACATTTTACATAGACATATTATAGGCATTTATTCACTTGCACACTTAGTTTTCATATGCAATTTCAATATTTATTATAGTCATTTGATCAAGTCTTGGCATTTGTTTAGGCATAGACATTGACAATTACAGTTATGGGCATAGGCATTTAGACATAGCATAAATCCTTCAAAGCTTGGTGTAGGACTTAGGCATTTGCAGATTGCTCGTACGATGAATCTCAGGGCAACATCATCCAGCAAGCAAGAAGGTATTACGAAAGTGAATCATGGAGGTATCAGCGATCAGGTATAATCGTTTGGTATTTTACTTCCTTTGTGTTTTGTAAGATCTTTGGGTTTCATTGTCTTTATGATTTATTGCTAACACTCCTAATCAAACCTAAAAAGAAATCCCTTGATTACATTGGTGAACCTGACTTCATTTTTCTGGTTTTTCGTATGTTTTTTGTGTTTTCTACTATTTTGCAGGTACAGGTACGGATCGACGCAACTGTTTTTTAAAAACATCGTGACGCATTTGATGCATCGTGACGCATCCGCTGACAAAAGAGTTGCAATCGCCATGATGAGCTGCAACTGACATCTTGAACGACGCATATGATCAGTCGTGTCACATTTGAAGTCCAGAACAATGCATCTGCTCTGTCGTGCCGCATCTGACTGGTAAAATTTTTTCTTTCATTTTTTGTCATTCGAATTTTTGGATTTTAGGGTTTTCTGGTTGCTAGTTTCTTTTTGGTTTTTTTGGTCCTCTGAATTACTGGTTTTTCATTTCTGCATGTTGGCTAGCTTAGATTTTTGTGTTACTAATCTTCATTTGTAGCGTGTGGCGATTACTATTCGGGTGTCGAAGATCATTGCATAAAGAGACTACTAATATTTTGTTTACAGATTCGAATGTCAAAGACAGAATAAGAAAACTTTGTGCTTGTTTTTCATAGATTAGCAAACATTTAACTTTGGTGCACATAAAAAGAATAGTCACGTCTTCTTTACTTGAGTGTGTTTGTGGAATGGTAGGTGAGTATGCTCTCACTTGGTGAAAACCTCGTGATCAGAAAACTAGACCCATTCTTATCTGTTATTACCCTGACTTGGTATATCGGAGTATCCTCTCCCCTCGCGCTTTCGGGCGATCTTGGGTGTAAGAGAAACGGTTACCAACTCTAGAAATTGGGCTTGCCTGGGAATTTCATCACCCCAACGCGACTCAAACTGGCAACGGAGCTAAAGCCAAGATACCCTCGACCGGTATATAAATGTAAACCTTAAGGGAAAACCTAAGGTTGCTTGTGCAGATGTGTCATACGGACAGAGTTGTACTCCCTTAAACCCTATTGAGCTTAACCAGGCTGGAGTGCCACCTTAATGGTGATTAATCTCTTGGCCCATGTATGGCCACTCGAACGGGGGTCCCTAACTAAAAAATCTTGTATAGAAAGCCAAAATCCTTCTTTTTGCTAGCGCAGCACTGGTCAGTGTGAAGGCATCCACACTTTCGCAGTTTGTAGTAGAGGTGATCAGCTCGCCATGGGAGTTTCATGGGGGTTGGAAGCTTGGTTGGCCTAAGAAGAAAGTGCACTGTAAGGGGGAGCCTGTGCAACCAAGCTTCTGAATTCACACGCTATAGATATGCGGTTGGGGAAACCCACGTGGAATCTAGCGAATATTGTCACAGCCTAACCTAAGATTGTGCTTATCTGATGTGTGTTTGGTTACATTTAAAATGCTGTGTTTGTCAAGTGTATTCTGGTTCTATCATAGTTTGAAACAAAACATTCTCCAAACAGATCAAAATTTCCATCAAAACGACAAGAAAATCATTTTGAAATTAAACTGAGTCGCATTTGTTGAACTGCAACTGATTTTCTGCAACGCAATTGCTCTGTTAAACCACATCTAAAACTTAGAACGCCGCATCTGTAGGTTTCACAACGCATTTGAACACTGAAAAGCCACATATGCCAAATCAAGTCGCATCTGACAGACAAAAATCCGCAATCGCAAAAACAAACTGCATTTGATAAACTGTGACGCATTTGCAGCTTCAAACGACACATTTTCTAGTCAAAATTTTAAACTTTACAGTCGAAACCTGAGGTCTTCAACTTTTCAACCATTTTTCAACCATTTTTTCTAGGGAGATTCTGTCAGAAACCAAATTTGAAATTGCTCAAAGTCTTGACCATTAGTTTGCATTCGTCATCATAGGTTTCATACTTCATTCTTTTTCGTTGCATACATTTGGCATACTTAGGATTAGGCAAATCTTAAGCACACTTTGCAAAGTCATTGTTTTCGAAATTAGGCCCTCTTGGACTAAGTTATCAAACCTCCTTTTTAGTCATTGCCCTCTTTTGTGAGATTTTTCTAACTCAAAAGTCTAGTTAGGAAAACTCACTAGTCATTTAGACCTTGTCACCTTGTCATTTCCAACAAAGTCCTTTAGCAATCAAAATTGAAAAAAAAGTTTGAGCTTAGAAGTGCTTAGATGACCTTGTCTTACATTGCTACACATTGCATATCCTATTCATGAAAATCCAAAAAAATTAGTCATTCTAGTCGTCCTTTTGAACTTAGACTTCATGTAGTGTCATACTTGCATTTAGTTGTCATTCCCATTTGAGCAATCTTCATTTATGGTCGAAACCAGACTTCAAAAACAAAAGAGACAAATGAAAAACTTTTCGACAAGATCCCACATTTACTGTCAACAATCCTCCACATGACCCAAACTGGACCTTTTACGATCCATTTTTAGAAAATCAACCTCCAGTGACAACACAATCCTCATCAAACAGTACATTTGAACTCTACTTGCAAAGAGATGAAAATTGTCAACTACTTCAGGAAAACTTAGAGGCATTGACACAAGACCCAGAGGCCTGTTAGCTTGCTGAAGCAATGGTTCGTCATGACAGAGATAGATTCTTAGCTATGCTCTTGAGTGAAGGAGCTAAGTTACCACAAGGATTTGACGTTAACACACTAAATTTGACACCTCCTGACCCTAATGCCAACAACACACATAACATGTCACATAGTGGTCAACTTCCAAATACTACGAGCAATACTTCCTTTGGGACCACAACGACAGTGCATACCACTCCCAATGTCCCAAACACCCCCAACATCCCCACCACCACAAATCTCACGACAGTCAATACCACGACAGTAAATGCCACGGGGGCATCATCAAGTCACAACAATCCCCCCTTGAGAGCTCCATCTACTACCATGAACACAACTTCATCATATCCGTCCAGTGGTATTTCACAAAATCCTTCGGGAGGAGGCACAAGACATGTATTTATCCAAGGAAAACAACAAAACGTTAACACAAAAACATAGTCAAATGTCATTTCCTCCCAAGATACAAACACAAATGTTCCCCTTGTACAAAATCAACAATTTACTCAAGGTGGCCAAATAACACAACCCATGACATCATTAACACACCATAACATCCATGGTCATAACATCCCCCAAATAATGACACACATGGCTGGGGGACACATCCCAACCTACTCATCTAACATTCATACTCATCAACATGCACCCAATCATAACTTTCAATATCAACATACACCCAATCATAACCTTCAACACCAACATGCACCCAATCATAACTCCCAATACCAACATGTCAATCCACACACATCATACATACCCCAACTATCCATACCACCACAATACACCAATATTCACGCACAACAAATAGGAACACATGGTGTACTAGGCAATCCAACGTACGGAAACATAAATGACCTTGATGTTGACGCCCTCCGAACAAGATTGAGGGATGTAGAGAAAACTATCCAAAACATGTACATTTCAGGCAAAAAATCAGAAATATCATATGACCTAAATGTATACCCATTCGACATGAGCTTATACATGCCTCCATTTCCGCTAGGATACGTGTCACCCAACTTCACAAAATATAGAGGCAAGACAAATCCCATTGAGCATGTTCGCGAATTTGCAACCAATTGTATGGACATCGCCTATGAACAAACATACTTGATGAGACTTTTTTCTAAAATTCCGATGGGTCAAGCCCTTGAATGGTTTTCAACTCAAAAGGATATCCAGACATGGGATGAGCTTAAACAAAAATTCATAAGAAATTACGCATACAACATCGACATGGATACCTCTATCA
Organism: Sequoia sempervirens; assembly: GCA_007258455.2. Taxonomy (NCBI): domain Eukaryota; kingdom Viridiplantae; phylum Streptophyta; class Pinopsida; order Cupressales; family Cupressaceae; genus Sequoia; species Sequoia sempervirens. The sequence goes on along the minus strand of VDFB02379711.1, from coordinate 171,139,558 downwards.
CTAGCTTGTGTAATCTCACGCAAGAGGATGCTAGTGAGACATTTATCCCATTCTTTCAAAAATGGAGAAGCCTCGCTAGTCGATGTCACATTAACATCCCCGAAAGGGAAAAAGTTGACATGTTTGTCCAAACACTTCTAGGGCTCCTAAAATTTGCATTGCAAATACATTGTTGCACAAACTTCACAGAATTAGTCGAAAAAGGGGTCTAGATTGAGAAAGCCCTTATCGCAAAGGGAGAACTAAGATATGGTTCCAAAAACACAAACGTTAATCCACCCACCAACAAAAACAAATATTGGGTTAAAAATAAGCACGTTACAAATGATGGTGTTGTCGACGCCAAGACTGCAAACACTGTAGGCCCTGTATTGGCCCTGAAAGGGGTTCAACAACAAAACAAACCATCAATGACATTGACACCTCCTCCCAATACTTCTTCAAACAACCAAAGCGGTCAAAACAATCAAGGACAATACCGTCAGATGAGACAATTTCCTAGGGGTCGCACATACACCCATTTGGGTGAACCCATTGAAGAAGTCCTTAAGAAATGCCTCCAACATGGGGTCATCATACTTCCGGAACCAAAATCATATGACCCAGGACAATTTAAACCAGCATGGTGGAATGACAATGCACTTTGCGAATACCATCGAGCAAAAGGGCATACAACCTCTAACTGTCGACAATTGAAAAACATAATACAAGATCTTATCGAAAGTCACACCATCGAAGTAGGTGGATCACAATTTTCCTCCAATTCAAATCATACTATCCACAAGAATCCACTGCAGGACCATGATTCTCATACTGCTTCCACTTCAGGTCCACAGAATCAAGTTAACTTTGCTTGAGTCAAGTACGACTATTTTGGTGGACCTATTATAAAAAATGTCTGAACTAACAATGAATACATCAATACCATTACGGTTAGAAGAGCACCCCAATGTAATGCTACTACTTGAAGTGGCAAGGTCACTATAGCTGGTCCACCTCCAGCTAGACAAGCCAAAATCACTATGCCAGGCCCATCGGCTAAACAATCACAACCTGCTCCATCTGCTAAACAGCCAAAACCTGTCCCAACCACACAACAATGGAAACCCAAAAGTCAATTCAACCTTATTGACCAACTAGGAAAAATGCCCACACAAATATCTACCCTTGAGTTGCTTCGTATCTCTCCCATGCACAAAGAAATCCTAGATAAAACTCTCCTAGAGTCGTCGGTCCCCAAGGACATCGACGTCAGTCAATTTGAAACTATGGTGGGATATCTCACTACGCTGCACCACATCACCTTCTCGGACCAAGATTACTCATCACATAAAACCAAACACAATGATGCATTACACATAGAAACTTTTGTCCACAAGCACAAAGTTAGATAGGTTTTGGTAGATGGTGGAGCAGGATTGAATATATGCTCTCTCAAACTAGTTAAGGCTCTAGGGTTCTCTGATGCATGCGTAGACCCAACAAAAATTATAGTGATCAAAGCATACGATGATGAGGAACGTTCTTCATGGGGCGTTATCTCTCTCCCTATCAGAGTGGGACCGGTCATCGTGGACATGACTTGCCAAGTCCTGGATTTGGAACTACCATATAACATCTTACTCGACCATCCATGGATTCACACCTTAAAATCCGTTCCGTCTACATACCATCAATGCCTAAAGTTTCCTTTTGACGGTACAGAAGTAACCATATATGGAGACCCCGACCCTTTCCAATATTGTACAAACTTAAGGGGAATCTCTGAAAACTGAGTACCTATTAACTGAGAAGCACCTGGCTCCTCATCATCCAAGTATATCAAACCTTCCACACTCACGTTATCTTCCACATCCACTCCATCCATGTTTTCCGCCATACCACCACCTTCCACTAGCCCTAAGACTGAATCCACTATCAAAATCTAGGACCTTGGCTGCGGAAAATTCAAACTGCACATAGCATACAACATAACAACAATGCCCAGGTCTCCCAAGGACTATGGTGAGCCATGTTTCAGAATGGAACCTCAGGAAACCTTTAGAGTTCCACCGATACAGTTTTTATCAAGTGGGGAGACATGAGCGAGGAAGACCTTGCTAACATCACAGGATGGATCTATAAGGATACTGTCACACTACCCCCATTACCAGTTCAAAGATATGGCAAAGGTTATGACATAATGAAGGCCAAAGGCTATGACGGTACTAGTGGCCTAGGAAAAAATAAAATTGGTTAAAGGGAACCCATAGAAACTTTTCAAATTTTGAAGTATCTTGGATTAGGGTTTGGATCACCTGACAATGACGATCGACGTACCTCTGGACTTTCAAATGAGCGAGTACATGCTTCAGATAGTGTCGAGACTACTAGGGAAACCCTCACCGAAACAGACTCCCATGAGTGGGAATTTGGCTCAGAACGATCCCTAAGTGACTGTTGTCTTGATGATTTGTTTGTCGAACCAGGGGAACTGAGCTCTGAACAAAATTTTTGGAAAACATTCAAAATTGAACAGGCACCAAATAGTCAAAGTCCTACTACCACCTCCCATGTCGTACAACACCCGTCATCTGAATCCCATCAGTCCAATCCATCCGAGGTATCAGACGACATTAACAACCAGGGCTCTACCACCTTCACTCCTTATTTTGACAACGAATATGATACTAGTGAAGGAGAATATTGGATAGAGTCCGATGTCGAGTTGGATGATGATAATCTCATCTACAACATCACTGAACACGTTTGTATGTTGTCTGCATCCTCACCCCAATTCACCAACATGGATGATGGCATCTCCTTAGTTTACCCTGACCTAGTCGATTGGGACCAGCAAGGACCGCCAGTGCTAGATACATTTCAGAATGATGAGGCAATTGTTGAATTTATGGGACTGAGAGAAGGCATACCCAGTGGGGACCACAAATCAGGATTTACTATTGATTTAGACTGCACGACATACTTCGGCGAGACTGTTCAGTCCTCTAGTCACAAAACTAAAAGTAAAAATAAAGTAAAAAATGAAATGTCTCTAGGTGAAAACTGAAAGGCACCTCTTGACGATAAAATAGTAAAAATAAAGGATGTATCTGCGGGTGAAAACCTCTCTGAGGCGCCCAAAGATGGAGGACTGGACTTTCTCCCCATGCAACAGGAGAAATCGGCCATGCTTATTAAGGACAAAATAGAGGATAACATTTCAACTACAGAGGATCCCAAGATGGTCCTCTTTGCTGCATCATTGACTGATGAAGAGAAACCAGAATTTCATAAATTCTTTGCAGAATGGAAAATCAACTTCGCATGGTCCTATGCTACCATGCCAGGATTGGACCCAGAACTGGTTCTGCATCATCTGCCACTGGTTTTGCATCATCTGCCACTATTACCCAATGTTAAACTAGTCAAGCAAAAGTTGCACAAAATGCACCCTCAAGTTGCTCTATTAGTCAAGGCTGAGTTAAAGTAATTACTGGATGTCGAATTCATAAGGTCTATAGATTATGCTGAATGGATTTCCAACTTAGTGCCAGTGACAAAGCCAAATGGGCTGATTTGTGTATGTATAGACTTTCGGGATCTAAATAAGGCATGTCCAAAGGATGACTTTCCTTTGCCCAATATTGACATCATAGTTGACCTAACTACAGGATATGAGATGTTATCCCTCATGGATGGTTTCTTTGGCTATAATCAGATTCACATTGCTCCTAAAGATCAGCACAAAACAACATTTACTTGCCCATGGGGTACATATTGTTGGAACGTCATGCCATTTGGTCTCAAAAATGCAGGTGCCACATATCAAAGGGCTATGACCACAATATTCCATGACATGATGCACAAAATAATGGAGGATTATGTAGATGACCTCTTTGCCAAATCAGCAACAAGGAAAGATCATTTGAAGGTACTCGACATAATTTTCAAGAGACTTGAAGAGTATAAAGTTCGGCTAAACCCTAAGAAGTGTGTTTTTGGGGTCACATCAGGTAAACTCTTGGGGTACATAGTTTCCCGAAGAGGCATAGAGGTCGATCTAGCAAAGTTCAAAGCAATCATAGACATGCCTTCGCCCAGAGGAATCAGTGAACTCAGAACTCTGCAAGGCAGAGTACAATCTATCCAGTATTTCATAGCCCAATTGGCAGATAAGTGTCATCCGTTCAGTATCTGTTGTGCAAGGGTATCCCCTTTGTATGGATGGATAAATGTCAAGAGGCCTTCCATCAAATCAAAGATTACCTACTGTCAACACCAGTCCTCATGCCTCCTATTCATGGAAAGCCATTAATTCTATACATCTCGACTACTAGTTCAGCATTGGGGGCATTGTTGGCACAAAATGATCATGAAGGAAAAGAAAGAGCAATCTATTACATCAGTCGCACACTGATAGGGTATGAGTTGAACTACACATACATTGAACATGCATGCCTCGCTGTTGTCTTTGTGTCCCAAAAACTATGACACTATATGCTCAGTCATCAGACACAGTTGGTCGCCAAGATTGACCCACTGAAATATCTCTTAAGTCGGGCGGCATTAACAGGTCGGCTGGCAAAATGGGTCATGATACTAAGCGAGTATGACATACAATATGTCAAGTGTAAGGCAATAAAAGGGCAGGTAATAGCAGATCAACTGGTAGATGCACCAATCCAAGTCACTCATCCACTAGTAACTAATTTTCCTGATGAGTCCATTTTTCATGTGGAACCGGCGGCACCGTGGAAGCTATATTTTGATGGGTCTCATACTGGTCATGGCTCAGGCGCTGGAATCTTGTTTATCACACCACAGGGGGATTCAATTCCTAAGTCATTCTGGATCACCTTCCCTTGTACAAATAACATTTCTAAATATGAAGCACTAGTCATAGGTCTCAAGTTGGCAATCAAATGGAAAATTCAGGCGTTGCTTGTATTTGGGGATTCCTAGCTCGTGATCAACCAAGTGAATGATGACTATGAAATAAAGGATGAGAAGTTGCTTCCTTACAAGAGGATGGTGGAAATTTTCCTGACATACTTCCAATTGATTTCTTTTGAACAGATCCCCAGGGCACAGAATAAGGCAGCTGACGCAATGGCCACTATTAGTTCTCTCTTGGACATCCCTAAAAATGTGTCACAATTTGAGTTCTTAGTAGAATAGTTCTTGATACCAGCGTATGATATCCCAGAATCAAAAATGGTTTGCGAACTTGTTGGTCCCAACTCTCCCTAGTATCAGGACATTTACGACTACCTAAAGTCTCAAACCCTTCCACTGAACCTGTCCAACAACTAAAGGAAGTCCTTCATTAGGAAACCGGCAAGATATGCCATTGTCAATGACACCCTTTACCACCATAGTTTCGACGATACCCTCCTTAGATGTCTTGACACCGATGAAGCATGTACGACCTTACGAGAAGTGCACGACGATATATGCGGATCTCATTCGAGTGGTCCTACTCTAGCTAAGAAGGTAATGAGACTCGGGTATTATTGGCCGACAATAGAAAAAGATGCAATTGAATATGTTAGGACTTGTTGCAAATGTCAAATTCATAGTGATTTGGTCCATGCTCTAGCACAAGAACTTTGGCCGATCACTTCTCCTTGGCCCTTTGCTCAATGGGGACTCAATCTCGTGGGTAAGATTCATCCAACCTCATCCAACGGCCACAAATTCATTATTACCGCCACTGAGTATTTCACAAAGTGGATTGAAGCCATCCCATTGACATATATTACCGGCAAACAAATATCAAAGTTCATCCTTAACTACATCATTTGTCGGTATGGCCTTCTGCTATCCATCATCACTTACAACAGACGTCCATTTAAAAACCAAGACGTATGTGAGTTATGTGATCGATTCCATATCCAACACCACTTTTCATCTCCATACTACCCACAAGGAAACGGCCAAGCTGAGGTGTCCAATAAAACCATTGTCAAAATTCTCAAAAAGACTATCAATGACGCTGGTCGTGACTGGCACATACAACTCAACCCTACTCTGTGGGCTTACCGAACTAGCATTCATACGCCTACAAGGGCCACCCCATTTTCCCTAGTCTTTGGCGCTGAGGCCATCTTACCCATTGAGGTCGAAATTCCTTTGCTACGAGTTTCCCTGAAGGGTCTAACTAATGAAGAGGAGTACCGATAATCACGCTTGCACGAGCTAGAAATGCTGGAAGAAAGAAGGCAAAATTCACTAAACCATCTCCAAGCATATCAGAACATCTTTTTCGTAGCTCCAATAAAAAGGTTATGGTTAGAAAGTTTGACATTGGTGACCTAGTTCTCATGCAGAACCCCAAGAACCAAGCAGACAGAGAAAAGCTAGGAAAATTTGAACCAAACTGGATGGGTCCATATATTATCATATCTTCTTTTGGTTCTAGAGCTTATCAACTAGCAACTCCAGATGGAGAAAAATTGATAGAGGCCATCAATAGTTTACATCTCTGAAGGTTCTATGCATAGCATCAGAGGATGGAGCTGCAAACCATAAAATACAAAAAAATTAAAAATTAAAAAATCGTCACCCTGATGAAAACCTGGCAAACAGGCGTCTTGGTGACACCAAAAAAAATCAAAAAGTCAAGAAAATAGTAAAGAGAAAAATGATTCATTCAATAGTGAAAACATGGAAAACAGGCGCTTTGGATAGGTACCATGGTGAAAACCTGGCAAACAGGTGCCATGCGTAATCAATCATTTCTTTGCCATCTATTGTCACTTTGTCTAACTTGGCCCAGGATGAAGGGTATTTTTTCCATTATTCCACAAATCGCCACCACATCCTACCCTACCTGTCATAGTGGATAAATGATTGACATCAAGTCCTGACAACTGCCCATCTACTAAGTCAGCAGCATCTCGTCTATATTCCCTACAAATGGCTAAGTCTTGGACCTGACTGGGGGCAAAACGTTTATCATGAAACTACAGTGGATGTCGCACATGATCTTGGAAATTGGCAAAAAGTCCTAAAAAAAGAAAAACATTGGCAAAAAGTCCTAAAAAAAGACAAAAACATTGGCAAAAAGTCCTAAAAAAAGACAAAAACATTGGCAAAAAGTCCTGAAAAAAGACAAAAACATTGGCAAAAAGTCCTGAAAAAAGACCAAAAAATATCGCAAAATGTCCTAAAAAAAGACCTAAAAATCATAAAATGTCCTAAAGAATACCACAAAAAATCATCATACCACTCGAAAAACACAAACGCAATGTCATCTCTTGTCAAATTCAATCAAGTCAATCTATCCTTGTCATCTGTCCGAACTACATTGTCTCTGCGCACTTGCTACATAGGCAAGACTCACATTTGAGTCCTCGAGACATTAGGTCAGTCCTTTTAGGTTTGTCAAAATAAAATAATGACGCAATCTTGGATCATCAAGACAAAGTCATTGGTCGTGTCGAACTACGAGGTCTCTGAGTGTATGACGTAGGCAAGGCCATCTATCGATGAGCCCCCGAGGCCGCACTAGGTCAGTCCATTAGGGTTCATGGCATCACACTGGCACACATGTCAAAAAGGTCTTCAAGGAAACACAAATATTTCCCAAACAAATGACACTCATCAAGCAAATTCAAGCAATCATTTGCCACAACATGACAAAACTCATCGGGACTATCGGCATATAGTCAAACACAAGTCAAACTCAGGCAAAGCAAGTCAAATCATCATAACCTGTCAAACTGTCAAACTTTAGGTTAATCTTCAGATGAGTCCTTCTAAACGATAACCTCTATCATTTACGCCTTAGGATGTGTCCTTCCTAGGCGTCGTCATCGTCATTTGACATTTTGAGTGATCCTCTTGACATCTAAAGATCACTCTTCGTGACATCAATATTCTTTAGATGTGTCCTTCTGAAGAACCAACTCTGTCATTTATGCCTTAGGATGTGTCCTTCCTAGGTATCATCATTATTTTGAGGGACCTCTTATGACCATTAGGGATCAAACCCTCTTGACATTGGCATTATTCAGGATGTGTCCTTCCTAAATTCACCAATTCTTGACATTTTCCAAGGTCATCAAAACTTTAAACATTTGGACATCTCGACATTATCGAACATGTCATCTTAGCATCAAAACAGTGGATATCCAGATGCACTTGGCAAACACTTGACAATTATCTTTTAGTTTTTATCATGATATTAGTTTTTCAGCGAGATCCCACTAAGCAGGATTTAGAGAAGCAGTGACGTATCATGTCAATTGACACGCATGACTACTAGTTTCTCAGCGAGGTCCTAATTTTGGGATTTAGAAAAATGACATATTGTGGTGAGGACTCTTTCTTTTTGTATTTTGACAATCATGCTACTAGTTTCTCAAGGATGTCCTGGAAACAGGATTTAGAGAAGCAGCGATGTTTCATGATTTGTCCTTGTCTTTTTTCTGCATGTGGTTGATTATGGCAAAAAGACTAGGGCAAGCACGCTTCTAGTATGAGTCATGATCATCCTTGTCTGTGACTGTTTGTCTTACATGATGGTACAACCTTGCACACCTTGATCTATGTCATATCATGGTGTTTCTTGGCCACTACAATAGTCTTCCCAATGATGATTAAGAGCAATAAGTACTAATGTCCTATGGTAAAGCTTTGAAGGATTTGGTCTAGGAATTAACATGAATTTTCATTAGTCTGGTCATCTTCTCCTCTTTGGTCTAGTCATCTTCTCTCATAAAGTTTTGTCATCTTCTCTCGTCCACCTCATGATGATATCCTGTGACTCTGAGCAATAGATGGATCACCAACTAGTGGTTGTACCTGTGCCGATCTCTGTACTGAACCAGTCGACCTAGGTCTAGGAGTATGCCGGTGCGAATGATGTGACCTGTGCCCTAAAGTGTGCCCTGTTGAGGTAGACCCTCTGACACTAGTATGACTCCTGGTACCACTGCCACTACCTGTCCTCGACTGTGACCGGGACAAGGTAGGATCCCATCACTCTGGTGGCACTGCCTACTCATATAGGGTCCTGTACTGCCCTAGTCTAGTGCTCACCCTGGCAAGCTCACAAGCCATGTCTCCCATAGGCCCTGTGCATAATGTTGCAAACTCTGTACACCACTGAGCTGCATCCTGCTGACGGATCACCGCCTGATCCCGCTCTACCCGGGCTACCTCCAGAGCTGACTGCAAGGACCTGACCTGTGCCATGCTGGCATCCAATCTCTGCTATAGGTCCGCTACCCTCTGATCTACTGTGGCATCCTGGGGCAGTCCTGAGCTGGAGGGTATCTCCTCCTCTCCCTCCACCATCTGATATCTGAGGAGTCTCTCGGCCTCATCCATAGCCTTGTCCTCATCATCATCATCATCACCCACCTCCTCCTCCTGCCCTCCGACATCCACCTTGGGCTCCTCCTGATGCCTCTCCTCTGCCTCCCCCTTATTCCTCTCCTCTACCTCCTCCCCATGCCTCTCCACCTCCACGTCCACATTCGGCTCCTCCTTGTGCCTCTCCTCTGCCTCCCCCTCATGCCTCTCCTCCACCTCCTCCTCATGCCTCTCCTCCTCCTGTCTCTCCTCACCCTCTCCCTCTTGTCTAGCTGCTCCTCTCTCTCTCCCTCCTTGCCAACCTCAGGGATGGCATCTAAGGCCACCCTCGCCACTCATGGGCACACCCTTTGGCCCTGCGCCTGATCGTCTCGCCTCCACCTCCGCCCGTCTCCACCGTCATCTCCTCCCCTACCTCCGTCTCCACCCCTGACATCATCTCCTCCCCTGCCCCCATCTTTTCCTCCATCTCCACCCCTCCCTCCACCTTTTCCCCTGCCTCTGCCTCTCCCTCTGCCTCCATCTCTGCCTCTGCCACCTCGCCTAGCTCGTGGCACCTGCGGAATAACTGGCCGTCTATCCACTGGTGCTGACCCATCGGGATCTGTCAATGGCACGGGTCTGTGTGCCTACCACCATAAATCATAATCCAGGGTCATCCCTAGATCGGCTGCTCCTCCCCTCCAACCCCAGGCCTAGGCCACTAGCCCATCAATCTGTTGTGTTGCAAATGCCACTAGGACGGTTGGCCCCCACACATACTCTCAAGATGATTTTGCCTACTCGGCTATCCCCATAGGTACACCTTGCTACTCCCCAAACTGCCTCAGGACATGCTGTGGTAGATACATCTTGATAATCAAAGATGTCTGCACTGTCCTGCCAATAAGATACTTGTACTATCTATAGAAATTGAGGTGCTTGGCCTCGTCATCCCATGCCTCACAGTCTCTGTATGGCCTCCAAATAAATGTCGCCATGGTGTCTATCCTATTCTGCCACCAACCAGTCTCACCCATCCGTGTCTACTGTAGCGCACCGGCATAGTAATAAGCATAGGGCATCCCCTCAACCAACTGTGGTCTCTCAATGGGAGAGTGGAATATGGCAATGTGCTCCCAGGCCCAGATCATCATCAGTGTTGTCCCGCAAGAGATGCTCTCTCCTCTCATGTAAGCAACATCATGTAGCTGATGGTAGAGTGTCCCAAGTAAGCAAGGACCCCAAGCGTAAATGGTCCTGTCTCGTCACATGCCAACTAGGACGTCTCCCCAACCAATCGGAAATCCATGTCCCTGGTGGTTTGGAATCAAGATACCAGCAATACGAGTCACCAGGAAGGCATTGAAGCGACCATAGTGATCCGCTATGAACTCCCACATGATCTCATAGCCCTGAATGCCCAGTCCAGCACCCTGATCTCGATAGTAGGCACGGAAGGTCTGCTCACCATGCCACGGATCATAGATGATCCACTCCCCTCGAACAGGTACTTAGAAAATCCGGTAGACGTCCTCCAAAGTAATGGTGGCCTCACCTGTCGGCAGGTGGAAGGAACAGGTCTTGGAATGCCATCACTCGCACAGTGCAGTCAATAATCCCCTGTTCGCCTGAATGGCAGGCATGAACATAGCATAGAATAAACCCAGTCGCATTAATCGCCGCCGCTCTCGCAGGCCCAACTGATCAGCGAACCGAAAGGTGGTCGGTCTGCTCTCTCTCGTATAAATAGGGGCAAGCTGCCTTTGCAAAAAGATGAACAATGCATCAATACTTTTTGGACAACTATCAACATCATGAAAAGCATCTAAGGATACACAAACATCAAAATCAACTAAAGTCAACGAAAAAGGCAAATGCATCGCATTCAGGCAATTGCGTCACAAAAAGTGAATTGCGTCGCACCGTACATCAAATGCGGTTCAAAATATCAGATGCGTCTCATTATCTTGCTTGTGTCGCGAAAACTAACAGTTGCGTTGCATTTTGAAGATTGCGTCACAAAGTCACAATTGCGTCGATCAAATAAGCATATGCGTTGCAATTTGGCAATTGCGGCATTCGGACATTCGATTGCGACACAAAAATTCGATTGCATCGCAGAAATTGTCAAATGCGGCGCAAACCACCGCTACAACTTATTTTGTTTTTTCACTTGCATCGCGACGCATCAAATGCGTTGAATGCGCAGATAGTTGCGACTTACGTGAACGCGTATGCATCGCGGCGCAGACGTTGACTATCCTAAAAACATAAATTTGGCATGCAAAACGATAAAATGACAAAGTAAGTTAAGGGTACATACCACTGGCTCTGAGCCCTCTGGCCGCCTGAAGGTCCTCACGATCTCCCCGCAGTGCTCTGACACTAGAATCACCATCCTCGCTACTGCGCCTTTCACTCTGAACTCTCGAATTTGTAAGGTAAATAGTAAAAGTGAATTGACTTTTACCCCTTTGTCAACCTATTTATAAGGTCAAAATGACATTTTTCAAACAAGGTCAATACTGGAGGCTCATTTGACCACCTTTGACTTCCTCGTTAGTTGCTTTAAACATGTCAGAATCTGAAACTGATTGTACCATTGTTTTTCTGGTCATTAAATTGATTTATCGGGACCCTTTGCAAATTTTTCTGTCACCGACCCAAAATTTGAAAATTTCCCGAGGGGGCAATGATACTCTGTACCTTTATTGGGGCATGACCTTGACTTATTTTCTTTGTCACAATGCAACAAGCAACATTATGACAAAGAGGGGCAAAATGTAGACACCTAAAAATGACCTAGGCCTGCAAGCTTCATTTTTACCACTTTCGTCCTAGCATAATTAGGACATTTAATTATGTCCTTGGTCCACATTCGACTATTGATTAAATAATTCATAATTATTTAATTAATTCATGTCATTTATTCTTCATGATTATTAAATAAATAAATTTTATTTATTTATTAAATACGCCATTAATTGTCTAAGTCTTCCCTTAATTAAATAAATTTCTTAATTTATTTAATTTCCCTTTCTGCATTTAATTCTTCCTGATTATTAAATAAATGAATTACATTTATTTATTTAATATGTCACTAATCCTCTTAATTAAATAAATGGATTAATTTATTTAATTAATTAGTCTTATCTGCTAAATTAAATAATTAAATTTAATTATTTAATTTCCAATTAATATTCTTCTCATTTAAAATAAATTAAATTATTTAAAATGTCATCTCAATCTGAACTGTCAGTCCATTTTGATAAATAATCTGAAAAGATTATTTATTATCTCAAAATCATTATTTTGAATTAATTTAATTCAAAATAGTATCTAATCTTCTAAAAATCATAATCGCAGATTCTTGATTTTCTAAATCGAATCTTCAGTTCAAATCTTATCTTCTTGATTTTTCGAATCTCACAAATTAGGCAATCTTATCTTCTTGATTTTTCAAAAATTTATTTCTTTAATTAATTTCCTCATTTATTCTCCACCGTCGATCTAATTATCTGAGATATTATTCTAACTATTCGATTAAGGATTTTTTCCTAACCCTAATTAGGGATTCTCAGATTTAATCTATACCTCTCATTTTAGGTTCTCAGCATCAATTAATCTCATCCATCCACTCAAAATGACATTTTCTATAAAATAGCATTTTCCTCTCACTTTTCGATTAGACACAGACACGCTGACATTTTACATAGACATATTATAGGCATTTATTCACTTGCACACTTAGTTTTCATATGCAATTTCAATATTTATTATAGTCATTTGATCAAGTCTTGGCATTTGTTTAGGCATAGACATTTACAATTACAGTTATGGGCATAGGCATTTAGACATAGCATAAATCCTTCAAAGCTTGGTGTAGGACTTAGGCATTTGCAGATTGCTCGTACGACGAATCTGAGGTCAACATCATCCAGCAAGCAAGAAGGTATTACGAAAGTGAATCATGGAGGTATCAGCCATCAGGTATAATCGTTTGGTATTTTACTTCCTTTGTGTTTCGTAAGATCTTTGGGTTTCATTGTCTTTATGATTTATTGCTAACACTCCTAATCAAACCTAAAAAGAAATCCCTTGATTACAAATATTTACCCCTGTCAAACACCAACCTATTGAAGGAGTTGACCTCCTTCAACCAATAATTTCTTTTGTCACACCACAACAACACAAGTAACCTCCTTCCCGCAAAAAAAAAATGTGATTACCCTTGAACAAGTGAGAATTTTCTTTGTGTTTGACCTTGTTGTTACATGGTAACCACATCATATAGGCCACCTCACTGCCATCCATTACATTTTTTGATTCTATATTCGGTGATAAAAGCTAAGAACATTGATCAACATCATAAAAAACCTCTGTCTCTTCACACCTATTGATCACTTCACATGGATCAAGGCCAAAATAAAAAGCCTCAAAATCACATGGAATAGAAAAATGTGTCATCTCATCATGTTGACATGTAGAGGGAAACTCATCCTTAGACAAGTCAAAATGAAAACTTTGAAGCTCAGGCACATAAGGGATGTGAGTAGCCAAAATAACACCATATTGTTGCTCATCAAAACTACAAGCAGCATGCTTGGAGTCCTCAATGTTGATGTAGACCTAATCAACACATCCATTTAGATCATGAGGAAATTTGTGTGAAGAGCTATACTCTTTATATTGCCTCTCTTTTTCATCTTGTTTACAATCTACTAAGGCATATGTGTCACAAAAGTTTGAACTATGACACACATCTTTGGAACTTTCCTCACCAACATTGCTTTGCCATGACAAATTTAAAGCCCACTGCTCATGAGAAATACTATGAGTTGCACCCCCGAAAAACAAATCTTCATATGCATCCATATGATCCATACAATCATACTCCTCAAGTGCAAAATCATCATAAATAACATCATTAGTTGTAGCAACATTGACTTCTTGATTTTCATTTTCACCTATAGCTACATCTATGCTACCCTCATGCAAAAATTCAGTGGCAACTTCAGAACTAGAACAAGGGATAGAAGAAGGTGAGAAATCAAACAAGGGAACAACCTCTTGTTCATTGCCTACAATAGATATATCTTCTTCTTCCCTACTGCTACAAAAACTAGCAGAGTCATATCCCATTCTATCAAACTAGAAATCATCATTAGACTCATCATTATTGCTCTCTTCTAATTGAAAGGTACGACAAAAACTATCACACTATCTGATATAGAGAGAACGCTCTCTATCTCCATTGTTTCAACATTGGCAAGAGGTACATCTGCACAAAATTCTTTTGTGGGCTGCTCAAAAGCAGAATCTTCACCACTACAAGATACATCATTGTTCTTTTCTATACTAGCCAGACACCTTGAGTAAGTACCATCACCTAGTCTAGCTATGAAACCAACTTATCAATCATTGTGTTAGGTCTCAAAAACATAGGTTTTTAGACCATAAGAGGGTTCCAGTCTCTTAATACATTTTTGGCTAATGAACGAAGTGAATATGATTGATCACCCCCTGCTCTTTAGGCTCTGCTAGACCTAGGCGGGTGTAGCTGAATGGTAAGGTAGACTTGAAATTTTTGAATGTGATCTCCAATGTGGGCAATCTACTCACTATGGAACATGGGTGTGAAGTAGATGCAAAGCTTACTAACTAGTTCCTAATAAGGGTGTTTTCATAGTAAAGAGTGTGAGTAAAGTTTGTATAAAATATCCTAAATATGACCAGTGCCTACTCCTATTGGGTGAAGGGAGTCAATGGGTGGATGAGGATGATGGAATAGATATGAAAGATAGGTAAGTCTACTTTGTAGCTTAACTCTAACCTATTGAGCACTTGGAATGTTTGCACCTTGTATAAATGTGCAAGTCTGTAAGCTACTCTATTCTTCTTTAGTAATCCCAATGATATTCTCCTAGATTACCGTGATTTCATGAAAGGGCTTTTAATTCTTAGCTTGAGGGAAACCAATCATAATATTCACTTTAAGAGGATTTTAATCCCTGGTAGGAACCAATCAAAATGAATTATTTTAAAGGATGTTTAATTTAATCCAACTAGAAACCAATCAAGACAACCACACAACAACAATTGTGACTTGAAAAATTATGTAAATTTGAATAACTTAAGAGAACCACTTTGGAGACAACACAACATATAAGCATGAAAATCAACACAACACTTGAACACTGAAAATAGATCACCATTTAAGAACAATCTTCTCCATTAAATTGCTTCAAAATATATAAATTAATTGTAGAAGTCTCTGAAATGTGAAAATAGATGAGCCTATCTACTACTGGTGACTTTTCTAACCTACTATCTAATTCCTAATTATGATTCCTGATGGTACAATTTTACCTTGCATATATACATTGTGTTTCCAAGGGTTATGACCCTTCACGTCTGTTTGGTGCAAATCTTCAATCAATTAATTGTATTTAACAAATTAAAACACTTTAATCTTCATTTTCTTCACCTCTCCTGAAAATTGATATTAATTGTCCTTCATTTTGCTGGAAACATCACGGTTGTACTTTCATTCTTTAAAAATGGGAAAAAATAATTTACCCATTCTTTAACTTCTTTGGTAGAATCACTTACCATTAGTGAAATTCATGTTCTCTTAGGTCCTTGGGTAAAAATATTTCATTTCCTACTAAAACATATTTTACAATGCCTTTGGTAAAAATTAAATTCTCTCAAAATAACATTTATCTTTAATCACCATGATTTATATTTTTACCCGATCAGTTAAATTCTCTCTTTGATGAAGTGTGTATCCTTGCTACCTGTCGGGGTGTCGAAGAGACTTTTGATGATCTCACTCTAATGTTGATACCTCTCTTCGATGAAATTTTCAAGTCCTTCGTGTGTACTCACCAACTCCAAGATTCCAAATTTGGCTAACTTCTTGGTGAAAATGTAAACTTCTTGGTGCAAATATTTTATATCTACACTTTATATTATGTCACTTTTCACTCGATCTTTATTATTTTAAGTAAATTTCACTTGACATTTTTCCTCTAGAAAAAAATTAGTTTTACCATAGTTATTATGGGGAAATGAGCTAATAATTCATGCCTTAAAAATTTCTCGCCATGCATGTGAGTTTGTCTTCACGTTTTGCCATAGTTCGAAGGGAATTATCAATTTTGATGAGACATCAGCTGACTTCACTCTGATATAGCCTTATCTCTTCGATGGAAATTTTCCAGCACCATGTTGTTTGTTGAAGATACTTTGGGAAATGTACCGTCAATACCCATTTCTCTCTTTGATATACTCCTCAATTCATTTTTTTCTCTTTGGGACATTGAAGATACATCCAAGTTTGTCACACCGATATCGAAGAGTCTCTTTGATGAATTTCTTTTTTGCTTATTCACTTTCATTTTTAGGGTTTTTTTTTGGTGACAGAGTTAGGAATGTTTTGGGTTCACCTGGTATGCTTCGTCTCCTTCAAATAACAAATCAGACTGGCTCCATAAGTATTACCTTCATACACTTGTGTAAAGGTTATCAATGATTACCACGACAAAATGTGCTAAATCATATTTGATGCTTGGAAAGTCTATTTATCCTCGACCTCCAATTTTATGTGAATCTAGTTCTGAAAGGCTTATAGTAGCTCTCCTTCAGTTATCAATCATTCCACCGGTGGTAGATTTATAATTTGGGCTCGTGAATGAACGTTTCCCAGGTCATTACAAGCTTGAATTGCTGCCGCCAAGAGTTGCGTTATACTTTTTGAAGAATTGGATAAAATAAACTCAATCAATAGATCCCCACATTCAGATCCAACATCAATTGACTCCTCTTGTTTCAGCTTCTCTCCACAATATAGTTGGTGTAACCCTCAATATAAGTATTTTTGGTAGATCGAGCATAGTTTGATTGTATGTAAGCTTTATTTACATTTTACATTGTTTGCTAGCTTTGATTCCTGTGAATGTCTTGAGATTGCATTACTTGCTTTGATATCTTCAAATTGTTCTGGATAAGATTCATGTTTCGCCTCTTCATCAAAGGAGGCATATCCTTTGGTTCCTCTATGATATTTTCTCCTTTGATATTTGGGATACTCACATCTGTATGTTCCTTACCTATACTACGCTTAGTCTCCTATGCTTGAAAGCTAACAAACCTGGGTAGAGCTTAACATTTTTTACCTTTGCAACTGATCATCTATTGGCCCCAATTGATCCTTTGCTTTTGTACCTTTGATTCATCATACTCACTATTAATTTTGTGAATTTTTCTTTTCCTTCCTTAATGTCCTTATGGGAGTCATCAAAATATGAGTGATGCCTGAGATAATAATTTCTTGGCTAGATCCTCATCCTTTGATATTTGAAACCACAAGATTACTTTGCTTTGATTTCCCTAATATCTGAGACAATACCTTGTCTCCTAGAAAGCAGAAAAGATAGAGGAACACCTGTAGCACAAGTCATCTCAATAGAGTGTGTTTCTTGAATACCATGTTGCCTCGATGAAACTTTTGTGCCCTCAACCTAATAATAATCTCTGGATCAACTCCATGAATGAAATCCCTCTACGAAAGAAACACCTCTCTTATAGTGTCACATGATATGACATTAACACCTACAATTGGAGAGCACAACATTTCATACAAAAGGGGAATATTCTCCTTAAAATGTTCTTGAATTAGCAATCTAGATACAAGATTAGGGATGTGCACCCTTTTCCCATATTGTAGGGAGTTTCCAAGATCTTTGTAGGAAGCTTCTAATAATAACATAGTGAATATTGCCTAGGCGTGTGTTCTTATCTCTTATACATCCAAGCATATCACCAAATGACTTTATTTCTTTTATCATCTCATTAATTCAAAGCCTTTATTGAGGTCTGCTCCTGCTGATTTCTCTCCTCCTCTAATTTGTAAAATAAAGAAAGGTCATTCTTGACACTACAAGATGCTCCCCCATGGAGTTTTCCTCCATGTCCATACTAGAAAATTAGACCTCAAGAATGGATATTGATGAATTCCACTAGTATAAGAGCAGAGGAGCAAGGAGAAAAACAACCATCAAAACTGAAGTGGGTAGTCATCAAGCATTGTAATCAAAATAAGCCAAGTAGCTTCCAAAATTGCCTTGGAAAACTAACCAAAACTTCTCCTTGAGCCATGAAAATGCACCGACCTATTGAGTTATAATAGGGGAACATAGTTTTGAAATAGTTTTGTATCAAGCCATCATATTTGAAAGATATTGATTTTCAAAGTAGCCCTATCAACCCTTTTTGAAATTGTACTTGTGAAAACTATCTGAAGCATGCCAACTTGCCACTTTGTAAAAATATCAAATCTGATTCTGGGAATCTTCCACCCTGGGAATTGGTTCATTTAGGTCAAATGAACATGTTTGTAGAAGTGATTCTCATCATTTTATTTCCTTCACAAAATATCAAGCGTCAAAGTTGACCTCCATGAGTATTTTCTAAAAATGCCAGTGTCAAAATTGTGCAAAAGCCATTTGGATTTGATTTTAAAAAAATACCAAAAGAGGTGTTGAAGCTCTAAAAAATGGAATGAAGGTAGTTTGAGGTGGGAAGAATATGAAATTCCAACTGGTTTGTCATGACAATCTTTCAGTTGGTAAATGTTGTCTTCTAAAGTTGGTCACTTTGATAGATTTTACTAGTCACAACAAACCTTTGCAGAACCCTTCAACTTGGTATTTTGAAATCTTGTCAAAACTGATCGTACGAAGCTAAAATCAAGAATGCACATTCACATATGTCAGATAAACATGCTTGCAAGGTTATTTGGCATGAAATTGCATTGGCTTCATTTTATGATTTTTCAAAGTGGCTCATTTGAGTAGATATTCCAATTGTACTTCTGAGTGCTGAAATCAAATTTTTCATCATGGGAACCTAAAATTTTGTTAAAAATTGTATGAAATTTTAGGCTCCGATAGTGGCTCTATTTGGGGATGTATGCCCCTTGTGGGAATCACAAGAATCTAGGTCTTTGGGAGAGCAGACCAAGTGTTTTATTCATTGAGTAACAAAGTCAAACTTCATCTCTGCTTTGAATTGATATGATTTTGCAAAATCACACAACTAATGGCACAAGGCCACCTAGAAAAAATAAATGCTCCTATTTTCCTCTATCATATATCTTGTTTTGGTTTGGGTTCATCATGTTCCATTTGAAAACATTCATACAATTTTCCCTGTTATATCCACTATCATTGAAAACTTCCAGAATAACACTATGTTCAACTTGACTCATGTTCCTTTTACCATTCTGTAGTTCAAATTTTCCAATATCATGTGATAAATATTTTCCATCTTCATCATACAAAGTGTATTCACGTTCAATGCAAAATTTCTCATTATTTTTCTCACTATCATGTATTGTAAAAGGATTTCCCAGTTGTACTGAAAATCCACGATCTTAATGCTTCTTATGTAAGTCTGAAAATTCCGTCACACCAACATCTTTTGGGATAATCAAATATGAAACATTTTATACCTCTTCCATATCACTAATTGGTAGTGACATAAACACATGATTCATACAGTCATCATTATACACATTTGAACCAACTGATGTTGAGCATGAATTATCCATGATATGTGAATCAATGTTATTCTCAAAGATATCCAATTCTGATTTATATATCTCCTCTTGAACAAGGATAGGCATAGAATCTTGATCAGCTTCAATAGTTTTCCCTTCATTGTCACACAAAGTGTTTTCATTGCCAAAGGAAATGCATGTTGGAGATGAAATTTCTGAATCATTCTTATGTGTGCATTTCTGATACTCCATTGCTAGATAATCTAAAAAAAATTCACTGTTGAGTGAACATGCCTCTTCATCCATTTCATTGTTGTTGTATTCTTCACTTTTTCCATCATCAAAAAGTGGTAATTCGGATGCATTGATCTCATATTCATTTGCTTCGCAAGTTGATACACCATCCTGATTATCAGAAAATGCTTCATCCTCATCATAAAGTGGATTTGAATACACATGAAATTTGTGTCCTGGAACACCTTGGAAAAATTTCATTTGGTCTTCTTCTACCATTTCATCATACAATGGGTTTGAAAAAAATTGAAAATCATTTTCAGGTGTACAAACTTCTTCTTCATCAATTGTGTCTTCATGGTGCTCAATTGTAGCTGGAAGTGTTGTTTGTTCACTGTCAAGTAGAATTTCTTCTTCCATCAAATTTTCCACTGCTTCTTCCTCTTGATCCCCATTAAAATTTCAAGAATCACTTAGTTTCCAATCAAAATCCATAGGTTTTTCATCAAAATTTGAATTTTCAATGGGTTCTTCATAACATGCATTGTTCTCATAGTCATAATCTGATATGTAAGAGAGAGCTTCTTCATCCTCATCATGCAAGTTGTCATAACAACTATTTTCACTTGCATACCCATCCTCTAAGAACTGATCAAAATCATTGCTCTCTTCATTGTTGTAAGGCATACTACTCCTTTTTGTTTCAGCTTCTAATGCATTATTCTTAATGTTATGACAATGCATACATGGCTGCACCTCCATATTATCTGAATCATGGCTGATATATTCCACGGGAAGTGTGTTTTCAGCAACACATTCAATGCTGCAATCATCCTCCAAGGTGGAATATTAGTCCTTAGAAATTTCATCTACATTCAAATCTGAAGTATCATCATTGAGAATTTCACTTGCATATGTCTCCTCCATTGGTTGCATTATTTGATCAATTTCTCCATACTCATCAGTGATATCACCCTCCTCATACCTTTTCTTTTCTATGATACTGATAAGATTTCCTACCTATTCAAAAGTAACTGGGTTTAATGACTCAGGCCAATAAATTGAATCAAGCTCATATGGTCTCATAAACTTCTCATTGTACATGGACTAATCAATCATGTAATTGAGAGGTATTTGTGTAAGGATAACCTCCAGTCATTCGAGTAGAGAACATCTGGATTCTCCTTTGTGTCTTCTTAGGTTGAAAAATGCATCCAAGGGAGATATGTAATATTCTGATTTAATGTTGGAGTCCTAACTTGTTTCTTGAGTATATGAATGCTCATCATTTTCCTCCTCAAATTGTTGATTATGATATACATCTTGATGCCAGTTTCGATTAACACTTCTAAAAGGGATGAAATTTTGTTGCATATTTTGATATGGCATTTGGTATTGATATGGATAATGCTTAGGATATTGACTATGTTGATGATCTTGGTAGCTTACCAATCTTTTACCAGGAGGGATAGGAGTTTCATTTATTCAATTTAATGATTGTGGTGCATAAATGTCTTGCTATGAATGATATGCATTACCTCTATTGCAAAAATTCTCAATTGCACCATAATGTGTATGGGGAAAGGAATAATTGTTATACATACTTCAGCCTATGATATTTATTTCTGGTTGGCAGCATGGCAATTTCAAGCTATTTTTTGTATTTCTTCATCAATTTTTTCTTTTACAGAGTCGCCACCTACTTTTCCCAAAAGTAGGAAAATGAAATGGATTTTGAAATTGTTCTTGGTTTATCCCAGTAAAATCCCTTATGAAGTTAGGTGAATAAAAATGTAAATTCTTTATGAATCTATAATGAAATGGTTTGGATTTAGAGTTTTATGGGTTTTTCCCTAGCGGAGTCACCAATCTATTAGGTCTCAAAAACATAGGTTTTTAGACCATAAGAGGGTGCCAGTCTCTTAATATGTTGTTGATGATGTTTTCTGCATAGCAACAACTCAGACAAAATATAATATCCTATCTCTCTTGAAAGGTAAATCTCTGTCAGCAAGCCTCAAGAGATAACCCCAAGGTCTCTAATGGCAGGTCTTGACAATGCATAAACAACTTAGTGATAAATGTGAAAATGTTGGTAATCACAAAGGGATCTTACTACAAGAAAATACTAAATCTTTAAGCTTATCCAATTTTGCAATATGGTGATACTTCAATCCTAAATCTAACCCAAATGATAAAGAAAGAGCAAAAGAGATAAGGGTTTAAGAGAAGTTTCTAAGATTAAAACTACTCCTAAGATTAACAATGCAAATGAAGAAACACTTGAAATGGACCAATCCCTCAGAAACTAATTCTTGTTTGACCCAAATGAATCTGTAATCTTATAGAAATAGTGCAATCTTCTAAGGCATTACAAATTTTCAAATCATGAAAATTCATCCAAACCAACCCTATTGCAATTGAAATGAATAAACATCCACAATTGAACTAAGCACAATGAATATAAGGTCCAAGCTAACTTTGCAAAGAAACTAACAATCAGCTAGCTACAAAAAGTATGGACCAGGGATTGCTACAAATACCTCAAGCATCAAACCATAAACACCATTGAATCATATCTGACTCTAAATCTAACATATATCCAATATTTCTCAAGCAATTTCAAAAGATAGAACAAAAAGAACCATGCAAGATAAATCAACACAAGAGAATTCACCAAGAGCACAATGTCTTCAATTGTATTGAATCACCTAATAACAACAACAATTTCAGTGTTCTGTGTTACAAAATTTGCTCGGAATGAACTAACTCTCGCTTTACCACCCTACTTGCTTCAAACACCTCAAGCATCAAACCATAAACACCATTGAATCATATCTAACTCTAAATCTAACATATATCCAATATTTCTCAAGCAATTTCAAAAGATAGAATAGAAAGAACCATGCAAGATAAATCAACACAAGAGAATTCACCAAGAGCACAATGTCTTCAATTGTATTGAATCACCCAATAACAACAACAATTCCAGTGTTCTGTGTTACAACATTTTCTCAGAATGAACTAACTCTCGCTTTACCACCCTACTTGCTTCTAAGTCAATTCTTCTACTCTAGTGACTTCTACTACTCTCTTACAAATGAGGCGAAATGCCATATTTATAGAAACCCCCCAAGATATGTCAGCCAAATTAGGGTTTACAATAATAAAATGACCATAAAAAAGTTGGCCCAAGAAGTTCTAGAACAACTTGAAATAGCATTAAATGCTTGGGACTCATCTAGGTTGACCTAGGTCCAATGTAACTCAATCCAATGCATGTAAAGGACAAAAGAAGCAGGGTAGAAAAAGCTCTAGATAAATGGGAAGCACAACTCCCAATGCAATCGTTCATTAACTGGTCCCTTCATCCCTATCTCGATCCAATTTATCTAGCACCTTAAGAAAAATTGAAAAATCCCCCTCTAGGTCGGCCAAAGGTGGAGTAATAAATACTTTAAACCTTCCTTCAATCGATTTAATCTCCTCCCTTGATTCCTTGACGACTTTGTTAAATTTAGGTTGCACTCAGCAAAAACCACCATCAATATCCATTATAACATGAGGATCAAAATTAGCCCATCACCAATAATATATTCATCATAAAATCAAACAAAGATCAAAATCCCCTTGAAATATCATTAAAGCATAATTTCTTCAAAGTTCAGGATTTTCACCCCTTCGATGGAATTCAGGGCAGAAGGGAATTTTGGGGAAATCCAAGCTAGGCAAAATTTAGTAATGAAAGCACAATAAACATCCAAAAGTCATTCAATCAACATCACTAATTAAGAAATAGCATGATACATCTTTAAATCACTCAAATCGACCATATAATGCGAAATCACTAACTAATAACTCATGCTATCCCTTAATTCTTCATTTCCAATAAGTTTTCGGGGAATTCTGATGGGGAAATAAATCCATGAAAATGACAAGACGTCGCATATTTCGGGAAAATGAAGGAGCAATGGAAGTTCAGGGTTTTCCCAGGGTAACAAAATTCCGTGAAGCATGTGAAATCCCGAAATCTCCAATCCTTCACAGCTTGACCAAATTGATTGAATGATCATTAATTTGGGACTTGGGCTCAAATGTTGTTTGTCTCAAATCCTTCATTGATGGATTCGGACTCAGAATTCATTCAAGGGAACTTCAATTGGTATTGGTGATGGCTCCAAAGTTGAAACAATAAGGTTCCACCATAAACACATAGTCCCAACCTCAATTCACTTCGTTTGTTTCACTAAATCATGATAAATTCACGAAGGGTAAACAATTGAGCAAATACAAGTGAAAAGTGATAACTCAAATTCATATTTGGATGGCTAATCCATTAATCACACAAAACCCTAGTTTTAAACGTAGATCTACAAGCACGCCAAACCCAGACTCAGGACGCGCCATAGACATCATAAAATCATTCATACTCATCAATCAAGGAAAGGGAACTATGTACATACCATCGATGAAGAACAATTCAAGAGGGCAGTGACTGGCACAATATCCAAACATCTAGCAAATGCAAAGACACCAGGAAAACACAATCAAAGCCATCAATTTAAATCTTGAACACCACTCAGAGGTTAAGCTCTTCTAGATTCAAAGCAAGACAAATGACATAAATCCTCAGCACAAACTCCCCTAAGAGATCAATAAACATGAGCTGCAGAGTTCGTACAAGAACATTAATGCAATGAGAAGACAAAAAACTCAGGGATCCGAGGTTGGGAAGGAATTCAGAAATCCACAGGGCTGGCAGAATTTTGGGAAATTCTGAGGAAGACGGAATTCCCTAAGGATCTAAAATCTCTTAAAATAGTGTAGAACTAGCCTTCGTTGGGTTTCCAAGCCATTCGGGGAATTCTGAGTAGAGGGAATTTTCCCAAAAATGAAGAAAAACCTAAAATTATCTCAAAGACTTAGGATTTTCAAAATGCTTCCCCAAAAGGGACATTTTCACAAGCAAGATAATCATTCACGCACATGCCAAAGCAACCAAATCCTCAAAATCAAAGAGCTAAAGCACCAAAAATGAAAGAAAAAGAGGGTCCCTACCTTCAGTGGGGCGTGTGTGTTAAAACTGCACAACATACATTTTTGGCTAATAGACGAGGTGAATATGATTGATCAACCCTTTCTCTTTAGGCTCTGCTAGACCTAGACGGGTGTACCTAAAAGGTAAGGTAGATTTGAAAATCTTGAATGTGATCTCTAAAGTGGGGAATCTACTCGCTATGGCACGTGGGTGTGAAGTAGATGAAAAATCTTACTAACTAGTTCCTAATGAGAGTGTTTGAATAGTGAAGAGTGTAAGTAAATTTTGTATAAAATATCCTAAATATGACCAGTGCCTACTCCTATTGGGTGAATCAAGTCAATGGGTGGATGATGATGATGGAGACAGATATGAAAGATAAGTCTACTTTTCAGCTTAACTCTAACTTGTTGGGCACTTGGAATGTTTGCACCTTGTACAAACGTGCAGGTTTGTAAGCTATTGTACTCTTCTTTAGTAATCCTAGTGATATTCTCCTAAATTACTGTGATCTCATGAAAGGACTTTTAATTCTCAACCTAAGGGAAACCAATCATAATAATCACTTTAAAAGGATATTAATCCTTGGTAGGAACCAATCAAAATGAATTATTTGAAAGGATGTTTAATTCACTCCAACCGGTAACCAATCAAGATAACCACACAACAACAACAATTGTGTCTTGAAAAATTATGTAAATTTGAATAACTTAAGAGAACCACTTTGGAGACAACACAACAATATATAAGCATGAGAATCAACACAACAGTTGAACAATGAAAATAGATCACCATTTAAGAACAATCTTCTCCATTATATTGCTTCAAAATACATAAATTAATTGTAGAATTCTCTGAAATGTGAAAATGGATGAACCTATCTACTACTAGTGATTTTTCTAACCTACTATCCAATTCCTAATTATGATTCCTGATGGTATGATTTCACCTTGCATATATACATTGCATTTCCAAGGGTTATAACCCTTCACGTTCATCTGGGGCAACTCTTCATTCAATTAATTGTCTTTAACAAATTTAAAAACTTTAATCTTCATTGTCTTTGCCTCTCATGAAAATTAATATCAATTGTCCTTCCTTTTTTTGGAAACTTCATGGTTTTACTTTCATTCTTTAAAAATGGGAAAAAATAATTTACCCATTCTTTAACTTCTTTGGTAGAATCACTTACCATCAATGAAATTCATACTCTCGAAGATCCTCGGGTAAAAATGTTTCATTTCCTACTGAAACATATTTTATAGTGCCTTTGGTAAAAACTATATTCTCTCAAAATAACATTTATCTTTAATCACTATGATTTATATTTTTACTCAATTAATTAAATTCTCTCTTTGATGAAGTGTGTATCCTTGCTACCTATTGGGGTGTCGAAGAAACTTTTAATGATCTCACTCTGATGCTTATACCTCTCTTCGATGAAATTTTCAATTCTTTCGTGTGTACTCACCAACTCCTTGGTGAAAATGTAAACTTCTCGGTGAAAATATTTTATATCTACACTTTATATTATAGTGTCACTTTTCACTCGATCTTTATTATTTTAAGTAAATTTCACTTGACATTTTTCATCTGGAAAACAATTTATTTTTACCATAGTCATTATGGGGAAATGAACTAATAATTCATGCCTTAAAAGTTCTCACCATGCATGTGAGTTTGTCTTCATGTTTTTCCATAGCTCAAAGGGAATTATCAATTTTGATGAGACCTCGGCTGACTTCACTCTGATATAGCCTTCTCTCTTCAACGGAAAATTTCCAGCACCATGTTGTTTGTCGAAGAGACTTTGGTAAATGTCCCATCGATACCCATGTCTCTCTTCGATATACTCCTCAACTCATTGTTTTCCCTTTGGGAAATCATAGAGACAGCCAAGTTTGTCACACCGATATCGAAGAGTCTCTTTGATAAAATTTTGCTTTGCTTATTCATTGTCTTTTTTTAGGGTTTCTATTTTGGTGATGTTGTTAGGAATGTTTTGGGTTCACCTAGTATCCTCTGTCTCCTTCAAACAACAAATCAAACTGAGGCTCCATAAGTATTACCTCCATACACTTTTGTAGAGGTTATAAGTGATTACAATGAAAGAATGTGCTTAATCATATTTGATGCTTGGAAAGTATATATATCCTTGGCCTCTAATTTTATGTGAATCTAGTTCTAAAAGGCTTATAGTAGCTCTCCTTCAGTTATCAATCATTCCACCAGTGATAGATTTATAATTTGGACTCGTGATGTAGGAGCATCTAGGGTATAAGAGCAATCTTGCATCACCCAAAAAAATGTTGTTTCTTTTCAATAAGGGCTAAATTTGTTAGGGTTACTATTTTTGTAAGTTTGCATTTATGCACAGTTGGACATGAAATCTTACACCGACCTCCAGAATGGTAAATTGAAGCTAATGGCGAAGAAATCACTTCAATACCATTTTTCATTTGAGAGATATTAAAATTTTAACTTTCAAAAATCCTAGTAAAATCTTCGGGGTCAATTTTGAGGCACTTAGACGTTCCAGATGGGCTTGAAAATTGGTGGAAACTGAAAGTAGTTGGCCTTTGTTGGAAAAACAAGGACAAGCAACTGAGAGGGGGGGTGAATCAGTTGTCATAGGAATTTAAAATTTTCTAACTTAACCTTAATCTCAGATTTGATGAATAAGAAATTAACCACGAGCAATTAACACATCAAAGAGACAAAGAACACCAAGATTTTTTACCTAGAAACCCTATTAGGGAAAAAACCATGATGGAGGTTAGTCTACAAGATTATACTCTGCTAAAAGTATAATGGAAAATAACAAGGGGAATGCACATGTATTTAGGCACACTACCTAGAGCTCACTGCTCAATTACAAAAGGGGCTCACTACCCAACATAGTTGGATTAAAAATTTAGAGGGAATGAACTGAGAAAATAGCTTCTACACAAGCCTGATTACAATTCCAATTAGGCTCAACACTTCTTCACACTTCGCACAATATTCTTCACACTCTACTCTGCAATTAAATGATATTCATACATACACACATGGGAGCACACGAAGCTTCATCATCATTAATGAACTAATCACCCTTATATATCCACTACATGAGATTCCATCAAAACTTTGTCAGCCAAGAAAATAAAATATATTTGCAATGTCGACCCATATTAACAAATAAAATTTTAATGCCAATCCACCAAGGTCATCCACAACATAGTGGAGACCCAAATTAACATCTCTGATATGAAAAGACTTTAATTAATTTCACCTTGAATATCCACAACACGCTACCATCAACATGTCAGCCAAGAATATGAAAAACTGAACATGTGCAAAAAAAAGATCTTCAACCACGAACTCACCGATTAATGTGGATGTACTGCAAAGATAGAGAATGATCTAGAGACATCTAAGAGTACCAAGAAACAATACAAAAACATCCACACCAACTGAGATAACCAGAATCACACAATCTTCATTCAGGAACACTGACAGAGACCAGCAAAACACTGTCAGACCACAACATACTCAAAAATTCATGTGGACCTCTGAAACTTCTGGTAGATTATCTAGATAAACTCAACAATAAACCCTTTAATCCACATCAGCTAATTTTCAATGTACAAAACAAGATACCATCATGGCATGCACAGTTCCACTAGGAACACAACACTATCTTTTACAATTTTCTCAATATCCTTGACATATACAACAATTGATACACCAAGTGCTAATAGTTTTGACATCAATGACAACCACATATCAGAAACACATCCACAACATCCAACAACCTCCCCCTTTGTAATTGATGGCAACACATGATGTGAAAAATACCATCAACCCAATAAACTGACTTCTTCTGCACTTCTCCTCACAACTGAAGTTCTCTCCACAAAGATTTTTCACATTACACTTCTCCCCCTTTAACATCAATGGAAAAGGTAACAATGAATTTTCCATGCATACGCTTTGAACCACATATTTGCACATCTGACTACTCCCCCTAAGTAGCAGCCACAGAAACATCAATCTAGATCAAGATATAGAAATGAAGCTCATGGATTGATGCAAGCAAATGCATCATTTAGTTCTTATCAGGAGGGGTAATTACCCCTAGCATTCCTCAAAGATACTCAAAAGTATCCTTCAACAAAGGCTTAGTAAATATATTTGTAATCTATTCTTTGGTAGGCACATACTCCAATTTGACTTCTTTCTCATTCACTTTATCCCTCAAGAAATGAAACTTGATCGATATATGTTTATTCTTAGAGTATAGTACCAGATTCCTTGAGATATTTATTGCACTTGAGTTGTCACAGTATATAGAAATAAGCTCATCATATATCACCCTGATATCTCTTAGCATTTATTTCATCCATATCACTTGAGTACAATTATTGGCAGCAACAATGTATTCTACTTCAGCAGTAGATAGAGAAATTAAGTTTTTCTTTTTACTCAACCAAGATATTAGCTTCTTCCCTAGGAAGAGGGCACCACCAGTAGTACTTTTCCTATTATCTACATCACTAGCCCAATCTGCATCAGTGTATGCACACAAAGTAAGATCATCATCCTTTGGATACCAAATTCCAAAGTCAACTGTTCATTTTAGATATCTAAAATTTATTTTGAAAACAATCACATGTGATTCCTTTGGATCAACCTGAGATCTAGCAACCATGCATACAACATTCATAATGTCTAGTCTAGTCTAAGTTAAATAGAGCAATCCACCGATCATTGACCTGTACCTAGTTTTATTTTCCTTTGGAGAATCATCATTCTATGTCAACTTACATCTAGTCACCATGGGGGTACCAACAGGTTTGGATTCATCCATTCCAAACTTCTTCAGTAGTTCTTTCACATATTTGGACTGAGATATAAAAATCCCTTGGTCCAATTATGTAATTTGCAATCCCAGAAAGAACTTCATCTCACCAATCATGCTCATCTCAAATTCACTCTTCATCTCATCAACAAACTTCATACATAGATTGTCATCACCTCCAAAAATGATGTCATCAATAAAAACTTCTATAATCAACTCCTTATCATGATCTAACTTGAAGTATAAGTTGTTATCAACAATACCTTTAGTGAATCCAAGATTTAGTAGATATTTTTCCAATCTAGCATACCAGGCTCTGGGGGATTGCTTAAGTCCATATAGAGCTTTCTTCAATCTGCAAACCATATCTCCCTTATCTGTTAGCTGAAATCCATCTGGCTATTCAATGTACACTTCATCTAGTTCTCCATTCAGAAATGAAGACTTTACATCCATTTGATAGACTTTATAATTCTTGTGTGTAGCATAAGCAAGAAATAATCTCACATCTTCAATTCTAGCTACAAGGGAAAAGGTTTCTTCAAAATCAATACCTTCCATTTGAGAATAACCTTTACATACCAGTCTTGCATTATTCCAGATCACTTCACCTTCTTCATTCAACTTGTTTCTAAATATCCACTTAGTACCAATCACATTTTTTTTCTTTAGGCCTAGGAACCAGTAGCCATGTGTCATTCTTCTCAATCTATGTTAGCTCTTCCTTCATAGCTTCCAACCATTGTTCATCTTGACAGGATTCAATGACATTCTTAGGTTCAATCTTGGAAATTAGACAATATTCTTCTGCAATTTTTCTTTTAGTTTGCACTCCTTTACTCTTATCTCCTATGATTTGACTTTCAGAATGATTCAACTTTACATATCTTGGAGTTTTGAGACTTACTTGGACTTCTGACTCTTCTGATGTTTCTTCTACACTTGCACTTGTCTATGCCTCTACACTTGTCTGAGCTTCCTGACTGACTTGATTTACTAGAACAAATTGAGGTTGCTTCACTAGAACATATGGAATAATCTAAAGTAGATTCGGTGTCTGAGTGTTCTTCCCTTGGCTTGTGTTTTCTTCATCTAAATCATAGTTGTATTGTCTGG
The DNA here is from genome assembly GCA_007258455.2 of Sequoia sempervirens. Lineage (NCBI taxonomy): Eukaryota > Viridiplantae > Streptophyta > Pinopsida > Cupressales > Cupressaceae > Sequoia > Sequoia sempervirens. The sequence goes on along the minus strand of VDFB02379711.1, from coordinate 171,108,478 downwards.
ATGATTTGAAAGAGTCCTCATCAACTCTAATATTTTCACTCTCAACCATCTTTCTTAATCTTTTGTTATAGTACCGGTAGGCCTTTCTCTTAGTGAAGTAACCTAGGAAGATCCCTTCATCACTTCTAGCATCAAATTTTCCTATATCATCATCTCTCTTGATATAACACTTGCTTCCAAAGATCTTAAAATACTTGACAGTAGGATTGTGACCAAACCATAACTCATAAGGGGTCTTACCAGAATTTCCATTCACATTACTCGGTTCAAGGTATACACAACAGTGCTTACCACTTCACTCTAGTACATCTGGGACACATTTCCTTCCATCATCATGGTTTTGGTAGCATCCATAATTGTTCTATTCTTTCTCTCTACAACTCCATTATGTTGAGGGGTTCAGGGAGTAGATAACTATCTTTTAATTCCATGCTCTTCACAATAAGAGTTGAAATCCTTAGAAATGAACTCACCACCTCTGTCAAATCTCAAGCACTTGATTCTTAGACCTTTCTCATTTTCTACCATAGCCTTGAAACTTTTGAATTTCTCTAGTGCTTCACATTTTTCTCTCAAAAAGGAAACCCAAATCATTATGGAGTAATCATCAACAACCAGCATAAAATACCTTTTTCCATGAATACTTCTGACTCTGGAGGGACCAAAAAGGTCATTATGTAGTAGTTGCAGCAAATTATTTGAATGAAACTGTTTGCTCCAGAATGAGACTCTAGTTTTTTTACCCATTTGACATTCCTTGCATATTACATTAGTAGGCTTCACTAATCTAGGCAGATCTCTTACTACTTGAGTAGAACTTATCTTGATAATGTTGTCAAAGTTTACATGACACAATCTCCTATGCCACAGCCAGCTTTCATCTACTTGAGCAATTAAACAACTTCCACTAGCAGTATTCAGGTGAAAAATATTACCTTTTGTTTGTTTTCCTATTGCAATCATGTTCCTAAAACTTCCACATATCTTGCATCTTCCATCTTTGAACTACAGATCATATCCTTTGTGAACCATCTGTCAAATACTCAACAAGTTATGTTTTAGGCCTTCAAAATAGAGGACATCATCAGTGCTATCCTTACCACCAAGGAAAATAGACCCTTTTCCATGAATCACACTAGCATTGTTATCTCCAAATCTTACAACCCCACTGTCATACTTTTCTAGACTCACAAATTTACTTTTATCACTAGTCATATGATGTGAGCATCCACTAACAATGACCCATTCATCCTTTTCTTCAACTTGAGCTGTAAGAGATTTTTCATCTTTAGTAGATTCAGTAGCCACAAGATTATTTTCAATGGTAGCAATGAAAGCCCAATCATCTTCTTTACCATTATCTTTATCAGACTCGTCATCAATCATTGCTTCTTCAAAAAAGGAGCATCTCTTTGGGAATATAGACTTCTTAGGCTTAGATCTAGGAACTCTTTCAGGACATCTTGATGAAAAATGACCTATTTTACTACATGAAAAACATTTAATAGGTTATACATCTTCACACTTACCTTTTCCTCTCCCTTCTTGCTTTGCAATCAGTGCTTCTAGTTCTTCTACCTCTCTTTCTTTATCTTCAAGGTGTTTCAATTCTTCATCATACTTGGATATCTTTTTGGAAATTTCTCCCAGACTATATCTTTTCCTGTTACTTTTGGATACAATAGCCTTGAATGCAGATTCAGTCTTCAGTGTAGATTCACCAAATTCACTTATCTCAAAAGAAGCAAGCTTCTCAATCAATGTATCTCTTGTCATCTTGTTTACTAATATGAACTCTTCAAGAACATGAACCTTCATTTTGTAGGAGGGAGGCAAGTATTTGAGTACCTTAGCTACAACTTCATCCTCATCCATAGAACCATTGACACATTTAATACCCATCACTATCTCATTTACTCTCTACATAAAAGAAGTGATATTTTCATCTTCACCCATCTTCAAATTCTCATACTTTCCTTTCAAGCTTTGTAGCTTAGCCATCTTCACATGTGCATATCCTTCATACAAAGTTTCCAGTTTCATCTAAATAGTTGTCTGTAGAACTACCACATTAGCCATCTTTGAATTTGTCAGGGCACTCACCAAAGCTTCAATAGCCCTAATATTATTTTCAGCATCTTTGATCTCATCAGTAGTAGAGGGGCCATTCTGAGGAATAGCATATGGATCTTGTGGATGATGTTTTCTGCACAGTAACAACTCAGACAAAATATAATATCCTATCTCTCTTGAAAGGTAAATCTTTATCAGCAAGCCTCAAGAGATAACCCCAAGGTCTCTAATGTCAGGTCTTGACAATGCATAAACAACTCAGTGATAATGTGAAAATGCTAGTAATCACAAGGGGCCTTACAAATGAACAATGTTGGAAACGTACTTTCATCAGATGCAACAATATGGTGATGCTTTCAGTCCTAAAATTAACCCAGATTCAAAATAAACAGCAAAAGAGATAAGGGTTAAGAGAGATTTCTAAGACTAAGACCTAAGATCAATCACAACAATGATGAATGTTGCAGATAGATAGACCCCCAATGAAACCAATCTATGTTTGATCAAGGACAAGCCTACAACTCCATAGAAACGGTGCAATCTTCTAAGGAAACTAAATATTTTCAGACTTTGAACATTCATTTGCATACCCAATAACTAGTGCAATGTAAACAAGCATCCACAGTTGAACTTAGCACAAAATAAGGCCCAGACTAACTTTACACAACAAATTACAATAATCAAATTGCTAAAAGTATGGACCGAAGATCGATCAACATCATTAACATTTTACCATTATTGCAAAAGAATTGAAATCTAACATCTAACATTGAGAATTGAGAATAAGAAACCATAAACTGTCAAAGTGTAACACAAAGATTTCCAAATCAACAATCCAATTGCATTAACTTCTTCAGCATTACATAACAATTTCCAGTCTCTCCTCTCTCCTACAACTACTATCTTGCAGAATCTAACTCCTAACTTAGCCAGTTATGGCTTCTAACCTAGTCTTACCCCCTTACAAATGAGAAGGCACTAGCCTTTTATAGAAAATTACATTTTGTATCAATGGCTAGGATTTAATTCATCCAATGGCTGCAATTGCACTTCTAGAAGCATCAAGCTATTACATTTAATTTAGGAGCTCATGGTACATCATCATCCAATTACATAAAAGCAGTTACATCATGGAACAATGAGAAAACAATATTATGCCAACTTGTCATTAATGAAAATTTTGATTGGATGATGAAATCAGCTTCACATGTCTTCCAGAAACTCCTTCCAGCTGTAGACAGTTTGGGCACGGATTCATATATAGGCCCCACTTTTAAAATTTGAATTGAACTCTTCCATATTTCCCTTTTGGCACAAATCCATATGCAAGTTCCCCTTTTAATATTTATTTAATCCTAAAAAAATAGATATCATCATTAGTAGCTCACATGTTAAAAAAAATCCAATCCAAATTAAACTTGAATTAAATTTTGGCCTTTTAAAAAAACTTACATTTTTTATTGGGAACTTTCATTTTCATAAATTTCTCCATTTTGGGAATTTTTAATTTATCCATCTCAAGAATTCCATTTTCGGAACACTTTAAAATTTCAAGAAAAATAAAAATAAAATTTTCATTTCAAAAAAATTCAGTTTTTGAATTTTTTTCCACTTTTGGAAATTTTCAGGTTTTTGAGGAATTTTGGGATTTTGAGGGGGTCAAGGAATTTTTGGAAAAATCCTGATGGAACAGATTTTCCCGGATTTCCTGTAGGGTCGAAATCCCCTAAACCTCATAACTTTTTTTCTAGAAGGAATTTTCAAAAAGTTCAAAAAGCAACCCTACCTAATTTTTCGTCCTTTACCCACAGGTGCAAAAAAAATTTACATATAACATTAAAAATTTACTTCAAAATCCCCATTTTCAAATTCCAACACTTGCAAATTTCCCCTAGAGCCTCAAAATATTGTCCTCATCAAACCCAGTCTAGAATTAATCCCAAAATAACCTCCCAAGAAGAGCAAAACCAAAATTTTACCAAGTCAAGAGGCAGAGATGCAAAAGAAAAAAGAGGGTCCCCACCTCCAGTGGGGCATGTGTGCGAAAATTGCACAACAGATCTCTTGTGATCTTCCAAAAGGCTTCACCAATACACTTTAAGTGACATTGCATCCTAATCTTCCATAGTGAATAGTTAGTTCCATCGAATCTAGGACTACCCTTCTTGAATGTTTTCATTCCAGATCACCTCAAGCTATTATAATTCTTTAGAGGAATAGGCTCTGATACCAATTGTTGGAAAAATAAGGATAGACAACTGAGAGGGGGGGTGAATCAGTTGTCACAAAAATTTAAACTTTTCTAACTTAACCTTAATCTTAGATCTAATGAATAGGCAATTAACACATTAGAGAGACAAAGAACACCAAGATTTTTTATGTGGAAACCTTGTTAGGGGAAAAACCATGGTGGATGTTAGTCCACAAGATTATACTTTGCTAAAAGTATAATGGAAAATAACAAGGGGAATGCACATGCATTTAGACACACTGCCTAGAGCTCAATGTTCAATTACAAAAGGGGCTCACTACCCAACAGAGTTGGATTAAACATTTGGAGGGAATGAACTGAGAAAATAGCTTTTGCACAAGCCTAATTATAGTTCTAATTAAGCTCAACAATTCTTCACACTCTGCTCTGCAATCAAATGATATTTGCACATAAACACATGGGAGCACACGAAGCATCATCATCATCAATGAAATAATCACCCTTATATATCCACTACATGAGATTCCATCACAACTTCATCAGCCAAGAAAATAAAATATATTTGCAATGTCGGCCCAAATTTACATATAAACTTTTAATGTGAATCCACCAAGGTCGGCCACAACATAGTGGAGACCCAAATTAACATATCCAATACGAAGACTTTAATTAATCTCACCTCGAAGATCCACAACACGCTACCATCAACATGTCGGCCAAGAATATGAAAAACTGAACATGCGCAAAAAAAAGATCTTCGACTACGAGCTCACTGATTAATATGGATGTACCATAAAGATAGAGAATGATCTAGAGACATCTGAGAGCACCAAGAAAAAATAGAGAAACAACTGCACCAACTGAGATAACCAAAATCACACAATCTTCATTTAGGAACACTGTCAAACCACAACATACTTAAAACTTCATGCGGATCTCTGAGACTTCTAGTAGATGATCAAGATAAACTCAACAATAAACCCTTTAATCCACATCAGCTAATTTTCAATGTATAGAACAAGATACCATCATGACCTACACAGTTCCACTAGGAACACAGAACACTATCTTTTACAATTTTCTCAATATCCTCAACATATACAACAATTGATACACCAAATGCTAATAGTGTTGACATCAATGACAACCACATATCAAAAACACATCCACAACATCCAACAGCCTTTAGGCCCTACTTTCTAGAACTAGATTTCTTGAGACCTTTCTGAAAGGGTATTATAATAGAAAATCCGATAGTTATACCAAAAGTTATGACCCCGTGAAGTTGTAATACCAAAAAATAATAAAATTTCAAAATATCTTCTTGAGAAAGTTACACTTTTTAGAAGATTCTAGTGCGGTTACACTTTCTAGAAGATTCTAGGGTGATTACACCTTCAAAATAAAGGATGTAAAGGGGGACTACAGAAGGGAGGCAAGAGCAGAGTAGATGGTGGCTCCGATTTGCAGATTTACAAATTTATGTAATCAGAAAGCCCATGTGATGGCGAATATAATGTTGTAATGTCATTTTCATTTTAGTGATAATAGAAAATATTTTCTTTCCTTGTGTCATTATCCATTTTTTTGTGAGTTTTAGATTATAAGGGGAGTATCCTTCATCAGCTCATGAATGAACATTTCCTAGGTCATTATAGGATTGAATTGTTGCTGCCAAGAGTTGTGTTATAATTTTCAAAGAAATGGATAAAATAAACTCAATCAATAGATCCCCACATTCATATCCCACATTAGCTGACTCCTCTTGTTTCAGCTTCTCTCCATAATACATTTGGTGTAACCCTCAGTAAAAGTAGTTGTGGTAGATTGAGCATAGTTTGACTATATGCAAGATTTATTTACATCATTTACATTGTTTGTTAGCTTCGAGTCTTGTGAATGTCTTGAGATTGCATGCTTACTTTGATATCTTTAGATTGTTCTAGATAAGATACATGTTTCACCTCTTCATCAAAGGAGGCATAACATTTGGTTCCTCTATGATATTCTCTCCTTTGATATCTAGGATACTCACATATTTTTATTCCTTAGCTATAGTACGCTTAGTCTCTTATGCTCAAAGGCTAACAAATATGAGTAGAGCTTAAAAATTTATCATTTGCAACTGATTGTCTATTGGCCCCAACCGATCCTCTACTTTTGTGCCTTTGATTCATCATACTCACTATTAATTCATCAAAATCTGAGTGATGTCTGAGATAATAATTTCTTGACTAGACCCTCATCCTTTTTTATTTGGAACCACGAAATAACTTTGCTTTGATTTCCCTAATATCTTAGACAAGACCTTAATGCTTTGTCTCCTGGAAAGTAGAAAAGATAGAGGAACACCCATAGCACAAGCCATCGCAATAGAGTGTGTTTCTCAAATACCATGTTGCCTTGATGAAATTTATGTTCCCTTAACCTAATAATAATGTCTGGATCAACTACACGAATGAAATCCCTCTAAGAAAGCAACACCTCTCTTCTAGTGTCACATGATATGGCATTAACACCTACAATTGAAGAGCATGAAATTTCATAAAAAAGCGGAATATTATCCTTGTAATGTTATTGAATTGGCAACCTAGATACAGGATCAGGGATGTGCACCCTTTTCCCATATTGTAGGGAGTTTCCAAGATCTTTGTAGGCAGCTTCTAATAATAACACAGTGAATATTACCTAGGGGTATGTTCTTATCTCTTATACATCCAAGCATATAACCAAATGACTTTATGTCTTTTATCATCTCATTCCTTCAAATCCTTTATTGAGGTCTGCTCTTGTTAATTCCTCTCCTCTAATTTCCACAATAAAGAAAGGTTATTCATGACACTACAAGATGCTTGCCCATGGGTTTTTCCTCCATGTCCATACTAGTAACTCAGACCTCGAGAATGGATATTGATGAATTCCATTGGTATAAGAGTAGGGGAGAAAGGAGAAAAACAACCATAAAAAATGAAGTGGGTAGTCATCAAGCACTGTAATCAAAATAAGCCAAGTAGCTTCCAGAATTGCCTTGGAAAACTGACCAAAACTTCTCCTTGAGCCATGAAAATGCACCAGCCTATTGAGTTATAGTAGGGGAACACAGTTGCCAAATAGTCTTGTATCAAGCCATCATATCTGAAAGATATTGATTTTCAAAGTAGCCCTATTAGCCCTTTCTAAAACTGCACTTGTGAAAAGTTTCTGAAGCATGCCAACTTGCCACTTTATAAAAATACCAAATCTGATTCTGGGAATTTTCCACATTGGGAATTGGTTCATTTAGGTCAAATGAACATGTGTGTAGAATTTTTTCTCATCATTTTATTTCCTTCACAAAATATCAAATTTCAAAGTTGACCTTCGTGAGGATTTTCTTAAAATGCTAGTGTCAAAACTGTGCAAAACCCATTTGGATTAGATTTTGATAAAATACCAAATGAGGTGCTGAAGCTTTGAAAATTGGCATGAAGGTAGTTTGAGGTGGGAAGAATCTGAAATACCAACTGGTTTATCATGAGAATCTTTTAGTTGATAAATGTTGTTTTCCAAAGTTGGTCACTTTGACAGATGTTACTGTGTAGACAGGCAACCTTCATAGAACCTTTCAACTTGGTATTTTGAAATCTTGTCAAAACTGATCATACAAATCTGAAATCAAGCATGCACTTTCACATATGTCAGATAAAAGTGCTTGCAAGGTGATTTTGCGTGAAATTGCACTAGCTTCATTTTGTAATTTTTCAAAGTGGGTCATTTGAGCAAATTTTCCAACTATACTTGTCAGTGCTAAAATCAAATTTTTCATCATGGGAACCTAAAATTTTGAAAAAAATTGTATGAAATTTTAGGCTCAAACACATTGAAAGCTAACCATCAATGTCTCCAACACCTAAGGGATTCCATCTTTGTGGCATTATACTCATACTAGGCTCAAGTCTCACAAAACAAATCAACACATGTTGATTCATCTAGCCTATCTAATTTTGGTATAGAAAACCAACATTCAATGAACTTATCATGAAAATAAGATGGGGACTCATCCTCACATCTTTCAATCCTCCATAATGCATCTAGAGGTGAGAAATTTTCAACCTCATATTCATATTCCTCTTCAACTTCTTGACTATGCAGAGAACAACTATCAAACAGATAACTGCCATTCACCTCACCAAACTTATCAGTGAATATTTCTTTAAACTCATGCCATGAACAAATGGAATGCAAGGGCAGATTAACAAATGGGTCCTTAGCATCATCTTCTAAAGTTCTTACAAATAACTTCATGACAATGTCCTCTTCCTCTATTTGACTTTCCACCAACAAATCAGTGAAATTTTGCTAGTGTTTTCATGTTGATTCTTCTAAATTGCCTCTAAACTTAGGAAAGTAATTATTTATTTCCCATGGAATAGAATGTGGGTAACCATGGATTCTACTAAAATCTAGAGGGTTATATATCTCCAAATAAAAAGGTTTTCTTTAAGGATATTGTTGCCTATATTTCACCTACAGTTAAATCAAGCAAGCTAATCAAATGTTAGATCTTTAGAGGCCAGTGGGACATTTACATGAGGGGAAGGATTCTGCATCTGTTGCTAGGTCACAGGGAACTCAGTGGGAGAAGATACCCTGGTTTAGGTTTGGCATGAAAACCTTCTAAGGACAGAGTCGCCAAGACCCCGAGAATGTCACGACGAGTGTATTTCATACTCAAGTCTCTATCGGCAAGACAAGGTCATTGTCCTGGTGACTAAGAATCTCTAGCATCGGCATAAGGATCCCCTTCAAAATGAGGTCTTTCCAAGACTAAGAGTATCACTGAAGGCCAGTGGCCCCACCAATGAAGTCATATCGAAATGAGGTCTTGACGAGGTCGAAAGGTCTCACCGAACGACAGCCGAGGGATACACATATCGGCAAAGCTTTTATCATTGGGGGGATGTCTTGGTGAGTACTAGGAGTCTCACCGACAGAGCACAAAAAGAACCCCTTGGTGTAACTAAGGGACTTCATTGGGATGTCCCACCAACATCAAATGTCTTGCTGAACAAAGAGCTCGGCAAAAGAAGGGGGGCCCGACAAGAAGTCTTAGCGACCAGTCAATGTCTCGCCGATGATGTGATATCTTCAGTATGATTCTGGGCAACAGATGGACACTTCGGAAAAGGTAAATGAAGTTTCTCAGAGGTCTTAGTGAAGGAAAAAGTCTCGTCGAAAGGAAGGATGGGCCCTCATCAAGAAAAAATTAGTTCAACAAGACTCTTGCCGAAAACACGACGATGGCTCTTCGAGCTGACAAAGGGGGTCTACAAGAGGTCTTAGCGAGGATGGCATGTCTTGGTGACAAGAACAGGTTTTGGAAAGGATATTTCCTTTGGCATATGTCTTTCCGAAAGATGAAGGAACCACTGAGGATAAAAGAAAGGCCTTGCTAAGACTTGAGTCTTTCGCAATGATGTCTCGGTGACCGGCAAGGGTTATGCCAACAATATCTCACCGGGGGTTCGGTGTGGGTCTCACCGAGAACAGAGGAGCCTTCGTCGTAGCGTAAGGAGCTCAAGAAGAACTCTTCCCAACCGGTGGGAGTTAGGTCGAAAGAAAGAAAGTCAGCTGAGGGTTCATACTTCGGCGAAACATCTTGGCGAGTGACGGTGGCCTCGACGACAAAAGCAAATATCGGTGTGACAGAAGACACTCAGTATGAGGTATGGCTGACAGGCCAAGGTCTTAGCGAAAGAAATAAAGGGGCTCAGATAGAATCAGGAGTTTGGCATGGGTCTCAGCGAAGTTAGAACGTCTCGCCAAAAGTATGAAGGGCTCAGTAGACCAAAATGTGTCGGGGTGACATCGACAGACTCTTGCCAATATGGTTTGTAATATCAAGTTCGCTGAGACTTTGAGAGGAAGTTGTACACTTGGTGTGATGTCTTACCGATAAGCGCTTGTCTTGGCGACCACAGAGGCAACATTGGTATTAGATCTAAAGCTCGATAAAGGCTCTCAGCGATAGCACCATGTTATGTCGATAAGTTGCAAGGAATAGAATTGCATCGGTGAGACACTTTTAGTGTCTCACTGAGATGCAATTCTTTTCGGAAAGGGCTTTGACCGCCTTCCGAGCCTGCGTGGGAAACGTTCGACCAACCATGAGGAGCTAAGACGAACCGTGGTAGTCTAGTCAGAGCATAGAATGCCAACACAGGATGAATGCAACCCGAATCATGGTGAACTCAGTAGCATTCAAGGTGTTCGGTTGAGGAGCTTCGCGAAGACACGAGGACAGAGGAATGAATGTGGTGGTTGCAAAAAGATCAGAGGACTTCTTCGAGAATGTTTCTTCACTGACAAAAACAATAGAGACACGCAGGGGTGCTACATTAACTTCAATAAAAAGATCTGAGGCTAGTTTTTTTGAGCCTGATATTTTGTAAGCCCTAAGGGGCCGACATACGTTTGTATATAAGGCATTTTTTTCCTTTTGGTAAATAGTTGGAAATATACACAGAGAAGAGTTAGTGATTTTATTTTCAATCCTTTCTCAATCATTGTATGTTTTTCTATAACTCAACTAGAATCCTGAATACAACACAAAATTTACCTTGGAAGCTTGTGTTCATGTTTATATTGATCCTCATTTCTGTATCTTTCTTTTGAACATGCAAGTCTTTAACTGTGTTTTATAATTTTGTATTCATATCTTAGAGTTGTGAAATAAATCTTTCCTTGCTGAGATGTGTATGTAGATCAAACCTGTTAGGACCAAGGTGTTAAATCTGAAAGAGGTTTTTCTGAAAGTAGCAATTAGGCTTTCATGTGTATGTTCTTTCTATGTTCATTTCGTGATTTCTTATCAGTTTGGTGTATCACCCATTAATTAGTTTCAATCCTTAAATTATTTTATCTCTTTTCTTCCCCCCTTTCCCCCTAAAATCTTTAGGCTTGAAGAGCAAAAAAAAAAATATAGATTTTTTATTCAATAGGAACCGGCCTAGAATCCGGAGGTCTCATTTTCAGTATTGCATATCCCCCATGTAGAATTTGAGTCCCATGTTATGCCAGATTACTAAGCTTAAAAGTTTCAGTAGGGTGCAAATTTGGTGCATAACAGCTTTGACACGCCCGGTGGGTCAGAAGAAGTCATAATTTTTTATCAGTTCTTGTTGTTTTCATATGCTACAGCAGGTTTACAGCTTTAAAAATTTCGGTTCAACATACTTGGCGACTCCGAGCTCAAATCTTCTGGTTTCACAGGCATAGGTCTTGGTATGTCTCAAAATAATCTGTTAATTCTGAATTTTTAGCTCTTTGACTGAAAAGATGTCAAATAAGTATGAAGATGCTTACTATTACCCTCCATATCCTGAGTATGTTGCTCCTGCACATCCATATTAGAGTGTATTGGACCTGCTATAACAGATTGATCATACGTTGTGGGATCTCAGTCAAGGTCTTCACAATATGAAGATTAATGATATTAGTAAGGTGCTTGTGTGCCTATCTAGGATATTGGTTGATATCAAGATGCAGCAGGGTACCATCATGCAACAACAAGAAGTGGCTGAGCAAGTTAGCTTTTATGATCAAGAAAGAGTGGCAAAAAGAATCCGGTTCGAGGAAGGCCTTGAACAGGAAATAGCTGCTAAGGAAGAACAAATGAAGCTACTCTCTGCTAAGGTGCAGAACACTCAAGCTTATTCAGATTATCAGCACCAACTAATGGAGGAGTTGCAAAAGAAGCAATTTGAAGAGAACCTTGCCCAGCAGCTGGCTACAAAAGAGGTTGAAAGGAGGCTAAAATTTTTTGAATAGGAGGTTCCCAAGTACAAGTTTTCCAGCTTTAGGCAAAGTTAGCCTCTTGACTCCCCTAGTAAGTCTCCTCAGCTTAAAATTCCAAGCTTTAAGGGATTCAATTCGATGGAAGAGAATGTAGTACCTAAACAAGATCAGTCCATCATCCCTCAAGAGAAGCCCATTGATCCAGATGGCTTATTCCTCAAGGAGAGAATTAGCAAAGTAAACCCAATGCATTTAGTTGTAGCATGTTACTAACTACAGCAAGAAAAGCTCAAACAGGAGGAGAGGAAAGAAGTAGGACAGCTGACAGTTGAAGGTCTTCACTTGTAGGCAGAAGATACCCAAGTTTCACTGAAAAAGGAGCCGCATGAAGAGGAACAATTCACTTCTTTATTTGATCACCTGGTTATGTTAAGCAAGCTGAAGAGAGCATGCAGGTTCCTGATTTACCAGTCGATTTGGAACGGCCAGAGAATATTGCTGACTTGTTCGATGAACTTCCTCAATTTTTCAATGAAGGTGAATATCTCACATGCATGATAACATCTATGCCTGATGATGAACTAGTGTCATATGAGAAGGAAGCATGTGATCATCCCATTCAAGTTGGTGAGACTATTGAAGAAGTTGTTGAATATAATGCCTTGCAGCCTGTGAACTTATTAGACGAGCTTCCCCACTTTGTTGAAGAGGAAGTGTATTATGTCATGGACAAAGAGCATAAGGAACCATAGTCTGAAGATTTCTTTTCAATTATCCAATAGGGATATCAGCTCCTTAGTCAAGAATCCGATACGTAAAATGTTAATGGTTTCTTTTCGAGACTATTATATATGATGCAAAAGTAGGACTCCCTTTCCTTTGAAAATTTGAAAGAAGAAACGATTGATCAGAAGATCGGTGTAGCGATAGCGAGCAAGCATATTACCTTCAATCAACATCTTTTCAAGCAAAAGATGAAGTCTTTAGAGATCAACAAGAGACCAGTAGGGAGAGTTCAAGTTTTACCCTTACCAGGGGTTGTCCAATTAGGTACCTAGCTCAGATGGAGTCCAATACTACACCAAGAATGAATCTTACACCCAAGCATGAGGGTACTGCTCAGGAGGATCGCACTCAAGTTACCTTTCCACCTTAGAACGAGAATGTTTACATTCCATATGAAAAGGTTAGTAAGCCTGAATATGTTCTACAAGAGGTCTTGCAGCCATCGGTTGAATTGTCATACCTGCTTCATTTCTCTTTAGTTGTTCTCCAGCGTAGCAAACATTGTAAATTTTTTAGAAAGGGCAGTTATTTCACCCAACCTGTTAATGGGTTTGTTTGACCAATTTCTTATTGGTTAGTATAGGGTAGGTTTAGTTGCTATTTCTTTCCCTAAGTGTTATTCCAACACATGTAAATAGTTTATTTCAGTTTTTCTTGTTTTCAATAAGTTTCCAAGTGTTCTAGTGAGTCTCAAGATGAGTTACATCCATGTACAAAGCTTCTCTTGATCTTTTCTGAGTTGTCCCAATGACTCCATGCCTAATGGATAGGCCTAGGCCACTGGTTCTTATGTTTAGTAGGAAAACATCCCACAAAGGTCGCCAGAATTTTTGCCTATATTTCACCTACAGTTAAATCAAGGCAAGCTAATCAAATGTTAGATCTTTAGAGCCAGTGGGACATTTACATGAGGGGAAGGATTCTGCATCTGTTGCTAGGTCACAGGGAACTCAGTGGGAGAAGATACCCTGGTTCAGGTTTGGCATGAAAACCTTCTAAGGACAGAGTCGCCAAGACCCCGAGAATGTCACGACGAGTGTATTTCATACTCAAGTCTCTATCGGCAAGACAAGGTCATTGTCTGACTAAGAATCTCTAGCATCAGCATAAGGATCCCCTTCAAATGAGGTCTTTCCAAGACTAAGAGTATCACTGATGGCCAGGCCCCACCCAATGAAGTCATATCGATGAGGTCTGACGAGGTCTTGGCGAGGTTGAAAGGTCTCGAGCAGCGGCCGAGGGATGCACATATCGGTGAGAGCTTTTATCATTGGAGATGTCTTGGCGAGTAGTAAAGTCTCAGCCAGAGCACAAAAGAACCCATTGGTGTAACTAAGGGACTTCACTGGGATGTCCCGCCAACATCAAATGTCTTTCTGAAAAAGAGCTCGGCAAAAGAAGGGGGGCCCGACAAGAAGTCTTAGCGACCAGTCAATGTCTCGCCGATGATGTGATATCTTTGGTATGATTCTGGGCAACAGATGGACACTTCGGCAAAGGTAAATGAAGTTGCTCAGAGGTCTTAGTGAAGGAAAAAGTCTCACCGAAAGGAAGGATGGGCCCTCATCAAGAAAAAATCAGTTCAGCAAGACTCTTGCCGAAAACACGACGATGGCTCTTCGAGCTGACAAAGGGGGTCTACAAGAGGTCTTAGCGAGGATGGCATGTCTTGGTGACAAGAACAGGTTTTGGAAAGGATATTGCCTTTGGCATATGTCTTCAAAGATGAAGGAACCATCGAGGATAAAAAAAGGCCTGCTAAACTTGAGTCTTTGCAATGATGTCTCGTGACCGGCAAGGGTTATGCCAACAATATCTCAGGGGTTCGGTGGGTCTCACCGAGAATGGAGGAGCCTTCGTCATAGCGTAAGGAGCTCAAGAAGAACTCTTCCCAACCGGTGGGAGTTAGGTCGAAAGAAAGAAAGTCAGCTGAGGGTTCATACTTCGGCGAAACATCTTGGCGAGTGACGGTGGCCTCGACGACAAAAGCAAATATCGGTGTGACAGAAGACACTCAGTATGAGGTATGGCCGACAGGCCAAGGTCTTAGCGAAAGAAATAAAGGGGCTCAGATAGAATCAGGAGTTTGGCATGGGTCTCAGCGAAGTTAGAACGTCTCGCCAAAAGTATGAAGGGCTCAGTAGACCAAAATGTGTCGGGGTGACATCGACAGACTCTTGCCAATATGGTTTGTAATATCAAGTTCGCTGAGACTTTGAGAGGAAGCTGTACACTTGGTGTGATGTCTTACCGATAAGCGCTTGTCTTGGCGACCACAGAGGCAACATCGGTATTAGATCTAAAGCTCGATAAAGGCTCTCAGCGATAGCACCATGTTATGTCGATAAGTTGCAAGGAATAGAATTGCATCGGTGAGACACTTTTAGTGTCTCACGAGATGCAATTCTTTTCGGAAAGGGCTTTGACCGCCTTCCGAGCCTGCGTGGGAAACGTTCGACCAACCATGAGGAGCTAAGACGAACCGTGGTAGTCTAGTCAGAGCATAGAATGCCAACACAGGATGAATGCAACCCGAATCATGGTGAACTCAGTAGCATTCAAGGTGTTCGGCTGAGGAGCTTGCGAAGACACGAGGACAGAGGAATGAATGTGGTGGTTGCAAAAAGATCAGAGGACTTCTTCGAGAATGTTTCTTCATTGACACCAACAATAGAGACACGCAGGGGTGCTACATTAACTTCAATAAAAGATCTGAGGCTAGTTTTTTTGAGCCTGATATTTTGTAAGCCCTAAGGGGCCGACATACGTCTGTATATAAGGCATTTTTTGCCTTTTTGTAAATAGTTGGAAATATACACAGAGAAGAGTTAGTGATTTTCTTTTCAATCCTTTCTCAATCATTGTATGTTTTTCTGTAACTCAACTGGAATCCTGAATACAACACAGAATTTACCTTGGAAGCTTGTGTTCATGTTTATATTGATCCTCATTTCTGTATCTTTCTTTTGAACATGCAAGTCTTTAACTGTGTTTTATAATTCTGTATTCATATCTTAGAGTTGTGAAATAAATCTTTCCTTCCTGAGATGTGTATGTAGATCAAACCTGTTAGGACCAAGGCGTTAAATCTGAAAGAGGTTTTTCTGAGAGTAGCAATAAGGCTTTCATGTGTATGTTCTTTCTGTGTTCATTTCGTGATTTCTTATCAGTTTGGTGTATCACCCATTAATTAGTTTCAATCCTTAAGTTATTTTATCTCTTTTCTTCCCCCTTTTCCCCCTAAAATCTTTAGGCTTGAAGAGCAAAAAATAGATTTTTATTCAACAGGAACCGGCCTAGAATCCGGAGGTCTCATTTTCAGTATTGCATATCCCACATGTAGAATTTGAGTCCCATGTTATGCCAGATTACTGAGCTTAAAAGTTTTAGTAGGGTGCAAATTTGGTGCATAACAGATATGACTGTGGTTCAATCATGGAAAAATAGCTAGTAGAGGGGGAACCCTTTTGATGATACATTTTAAATCTTAACCCTCTACAACTAGCTACAGAATATCCAACTTCTCTTTTCCCTTTTGAACTAATACCTTAAAGAACTAAATAAGGGACAATATTACCAAAATTTATTGATGACCTTCATACAAAATGTTGCAATAGAAAAATACATGAAAACTGCTACAACTGACTCTTCTGATGATGTGGAATATTTTTCAAAGTCACCACCTCTTTGATAGAGGAAAAGATATTCAAGCAACAAACATCTCCTTCCAAGATCAATATATTTCCAAGTTCACTCCACCAACAAAGCACCAGACTTCAAGAACACACTAAAAATGTTGCAGCAACCTCCTTCTTGAAGTATGCAGGTCCCTTTGCAAATCTCTATCTTCCTTAATAAGGAAAATCATATTTGTAGTTGTTCACCCATAGATTCATGCAAATCTATATCTCCCTCAATAAGGAAGAGCATATTTAGTTGCTCACCCAAATATTTCTTATTTGAAACTTCAATGACTCTTTTAAGGAAAGATGGTCTTCTACCTGATCTTTTCAAGTTATCCCCAGTGAAGTCACCAATATGTTGGTGTTTCTAGCTAATGGTATATCATATCCTAAAGGGTAGCTACTCCTTATACTCAGAGACCCTAGGTTAGTGGCCAATGAGCAGGAGAGGACCAATTGGCAAGCCTCTCCTCTATTTTTTAGGCTCTACAAGACCAAGGTGGGTATCCCTATACATTAATGTAAATCATCACACTACAATGGTGGAAAGCCTTCAATGGGCTAAATCATCTACACAATCTCACTTACTAACAATGGATTATGGTAGTGTGGAAAGGGAAACATGAAAGCAAATCTAAACTAAGAAAGCAAGAAATGTTTTTGAATTGAAAGTTTTTTATTCTTCCCTAGATTCATACGTTGTGAATCTCCTTGACCAATTCCTAATCCACATGGAGTCAGGAATAAAATAAACTCCTACAATAGACCAACCATGGCTTCTCATAACCCTACTACCTTGCAGCAGAGAGCCAACAAAAGGACAATAAACATATTACTTAGTTATCCACACTGCACTACAATACCCTCATTATCTCTATGCAAGCAATTACACCACTCCTTGAATGATAGGAAAACATAAATATAACTCAAACAAAAAATGTGTTTGAAGCATCAATACAACCCTTCATTATATTTATTCAAAAGATACTGCACACAATATTTGGAGAACATACAAATTGAGATATATAGTAAAGCAAAATACAAATGTTGTATGGTGTTCATCTATTGTTATTACAGAGAATAGCTCATTACATTCCTTATCTATGTACAAATGACTTACCCTATTCAACTTGACTCAAAGCAAAGAATTATAGAAAGCATAGAAACAAAATATGTTAGGGAAACACTACACCAAACCACTCAGGTTGGAGAGTAGAAGTTTGTTAGAACCAAGCAACACTAAGAGGGGGGCGAATCAGTGTTGTGTAAAAATTCAACTTAATTATTATGTCATTCAACTTACTTAATCATTCAACAAAGGAGACAAAAAGAAAGTAATGACAACACCATAACACTAGAATTTCAACATGGATACCTTGTTAGGGGGAAAACCACAGTGGATGGCCAATCCACAATATAGTTTGAGTATACCCAAAATGAAAAGTACAAAATGGGAATGCACTTGCATTTAGGCTCACTACCTAGAGCTCATTGCTTAAAAATGATGGGCTCACTACCCTACAATGATTTGGAATAGATCCAAAAGAATGAATTGATGAAATAGCATCAACAATGTATGATTACAGTTCCAATTAAGCTCTGTAAATAATCTTCGATCCTTCTGACTAATTCAACAATTCTGCTTTTCTTTGCACAAAAAAATACTGCAAAAATATTAATGCACAAGTGAGATTGTGCATAATCACCTAATCGTTGTTCCTAATGATTGCAACATACCACCACACTTCCCTTTTTTCATAAATCAAATGATATATTGAATCTCTTATATATATATGCATCTAGAGATCAAGTTGTTATAGGTTGTCCTTAATAAAACTTGGAAATATTATCAACTGTTGGCCCAAAACATGAACAATTTTGATGCGCACCTAAACAAGTCGGCTAGACTAAAGCTAGGACCCATAATTAAATATTTGAACATAATTTTTTTAAATAATTTCACTTTACACATCCACAATGCGCCACATTCATTGAATCGGCTACAATGAGCAAGTAGATAGAAAACATCCTACCAGACCTCCAAGCTTGTACTGCAACTAATGCAACACCACAAAATTTAGTAATAAGTTAATATACATGCTCAACAAGCAATCCCAGGGGTCCACAACATAAAACGATGATCCAGTGAAGTAGATAGATTAACTGATTGGCTGGATGCCCTGTTCTTCAAATATTCTGCCAATAACACACAATATTTCACTTTATCTGCTGGTATGACTAGATACAGATCTGTGGACCATGAAGATGACTTCAGCTGCCATCAATGACAACACTGGAAGCCATATTCCAACAATCTCCCCCTTTGGCATTGATGACAACACTTGGTGAAAAATGACTAAGTGTCGAAACTAGTATGTATACTGTCAAAATTCATAATACTACTCCCCCTAAGAATGTCAAGGAATTTTGCACTGCACTCTCTCCCCCTTTGACATTAATGACAAAATTGGGGAATCCAAAATTGAAAAACTGTTGAGACTTACAAAAATTTGAAGATGTCTAAAAAGTTATTCTTTAGTCCACTTAAGTTTGATTCCTAGACACTTCTCAAACTCTCCAAAATGGTTATATGACCACAAAGTAGATATGACAAAGTTTCTACTGCTTCAAGACTTACTGGATTAGGGGCGGTCAAAGCATCTTTAGCTTCCTTCAGAGCATTCACCATTATCTCAATCTTTGGACTTATTAGTCCCTCGAGTTCACATATTCTATGAATAATCCTTTCATTTTCAAGTTTTAGACTCTTTATTTGGTTGAGCAAAGACGTTACTTGACTTTCTTGATTACAAGCACTACCGACTAATGGGTCAAAAGTGTTGGAAATAGTGACCAATTGTTGTTCAATGTCTTTCACCTTCCTCTCATTTGATTCAATAAATTTTGACAATACCAAGCAAGATTTTTATAGTTTTCCTCCTTCAAACATAGTACCTTGAATATTTTTTATGCAAGTGCATAACAGGGCTTTGTCTTTGGCAATTAGTTCATTTAGGCTACCAACTCTCTTCACTTGGAACTCCTTTTTCACTTTAACCAAAGCTAATTTATCAAAAGATTCAAAATGAGAATCTACCAAATTTATTAGCTTCTTTAACTCACTGGAGGAGGAACCTAATGGGTCCACAACATAAGTAGGCATTATTTTCTGTAAAACTCTAGATGCAAGCTTTAGTAGTTCACTATCCTCTATGTGAGATTTCAATATCCTCTCACTGGCTTTGGATTGAGCAATTTTAGAGACCTTCATCATCTGAATTGGAGACAGAGTGGATAGGTTAATTGATATTTCATCTAACTCATGATATAACTCATCCTGTTGCTCCAATAGAGATTCCTTTACTTCCTCTATTCTGATTTCTTGATCCTTTTCTTTTTCAACCTTGGATTCTGCTTCAGGATTGACTTTAGGCATTTCAGCTTCTTCAATATGCACCTCTTTTCCTCTAGCTAATACCTCAATAGGGACCTTAGTTACAATAGGTGTCTCTATATTTTTCACATTAGGAGAAATCAAAATATCCTCAAGTTCTGGAGGATCAGACTCATTCATGTTCTCCTCTTTCACATTCTCTTCTTCTAATTCATTCACTTCCTCATTTCCTTGAACATTTTCAGTATTGAATTCCTCAATGATAATCTTATCCCTTGAAAAAAGTTCTTCCAGAATTTCCTTAGTTTCACTAACAACAGCGTCAATTTCACCAATCATGAGTTTATTTATTCTTGGTTTGCTCTTAAATTCCCTTTTAGCTTTTTCAAGGAATAAATCCATTTCTTCAATTATCATTTCTGGGCACAAATTGGCTAGGACTCTCTTTCTCAGATTTTCTTCTTCTGATAAGGCACTCGACCTCCTAGACTCCAAAGCATTATATAGACTTGTAGGCAAACCAGACATGATTTCAACAAGAGCTTTATTGCAAATATTCATATACTTTATTGTTGCTTCTTCAAGAGTTCTCTTACCGGGCTCATCAATGGTCTCATACCAATCATAGAGTGGCTTGAGATTTCCATCTTTCATTGTTGCATTCTCAACTTTCAATATACTTTATTGTTGGTTCTTCAAGAGTTCTCTTACCGGGCTCATCAAAGGTCTCATACCAATCATAGAGTGGCTTGAGATTTCCATCTTTCACTGTTGCATTCTCAACTTCCTCAACAAAGATATTGGTCTTGTCAATTTTGGCCTTTTTCTTCGATTCTTCTCCTTTTCCAAAAGATTTTCTCTTATTCAATTTGATAGCCCGTGTACCAGTAGCCTTTATCTCCCTTACTACTTCTAAATTAGTTTCTTCCTCTTCATCTGCAGACACAGCTTTGTAAGCTCTTGTTCTTTTATTCTTCTATATTTTTCTAGAAGCCTCGGTTTGATTTGACTAAGTTGTAGAGGAACTTCTAGTGTGAGTAGGAGATGTTCCCAGACTAGCTGATTCTACCTTTTCTTTCTCCTTAGTTGCTTCAGCTTGTTCTCTTTTCCTCCTCACTTCTTTTAGTTTATGTACAGGGATGCCAAAACTCTCTGCAAGAGCTTTTGTCTCTTTTCTTACCCTTCTGACTATCATGGGATTTTTCAATTTTGAATGAACCTATAATATTTTCTCTACATAAGTACCAAACCTTTCTTCTCCCTGATCAAGTGGTGAATTTAGCAGGTGTTCTGCATACATCCTCAGAATGTTCTCATCTACTTCATAACCCATAGGGATAATCCAAATTTTTCTAGGATCAACAGCTTCCATATGGCACTAGTCAATGTCTACCATGAAGCAAATAGTATCTTTGTACTATTCCACTATTGTGGTAGGAATTCTTTCTCTGATGTGCATTAGATTCTAATTTTTTTTGAAGTATCCCTAAAGGATTGTATTGCAGGTTTCTCAATCACCTAGTCCACAAGATATTCCATATCTAAACAGCTATCAACATATCATTACGCCATTGAACTTTACCAGCTCTCGATACCTCACCCAAGAAGTAGAAAAACAAACATATCAGAAAGTTACCGTACTTGAATGTGTTCTTATCCTTTTTTATTTTTCCTAAATTCTCCATTAACTAGCTTCTAAGCAGTTCACATAAATCATAGTCTGCATTTTTTTTTACCATTTCATATGCTACATAGATAGTTGTGTCAGATACTAAATTCTCCTATCTTGAGTGATAAATCTTATAACTGATAACCATTGATGCAAATTTTACATCTACTGTGGAAATATCGTCTATCGTCATTTCTCTTTTGTCCCATTTTAACCCTGTCGCTTCAGTAACCTTATCATTCTTCACAGATTTCAAAAATGGAAGTCTACCAGTGGAGTCTAGTCTTGTGACTGCACATATAGCTTCTTTTATGATTTTGAATGGCACATCTAACCACATGAATTCATCATGGACACATCTCAACATATATCGAATCCATTCATCTTTTTCAAATATGAGGAATTTTGCAAATTGCACAAATTTCTTATCTTCTAGGGTTTTAAATTCTGGTTTCACAATATAATCTTCTTGAATTATATGATGAGAGTACAAATACATCAAATGAGAGGTTTTTAATGTTTGTGTGTACATAAGCCCTAATATCCTCAATATGCAGGACTCCATATGACACTGATGAAAATGCACCTAAGGGCTCTATATCTACAGACTTATACAAATGCCATTTGAACTTTGGACATGACCTATCCTTAATTTTGACTATCAAAGGAGTAGACATGATTGCAATCACAAAAATTTACAAGTTTTCAATAAATACCTTTCGGGGACGAAAACAAAATTTGATTGCAGATTCTCCTTAATGTGTGAGTCTCTCTACAAATTCGCAATGATCACCTCAGAGCTCTCCAAATTGCTTTTTCTCCAAATGTAATATGAAAAATGAGGGTTGAAGCCATTAATTTTATTGTCTGCATACCTAACTCCTTTATTTTGCAATAAATTCCCTTTCCCTAACTCATCTAGTTTTTTTTTTAGGCACCGAGATAGATGACTCTTATGCGGATCTCCAATATTCTTCACTAATTCTTCTAACTGGTCAAACAACATCTAAAAAGCATCAAATCTCCTACTGGACATATTTGGATTCTAGTATCATTCACCTTCAAGAGGGGGTTTAAGAGTTTTTCTTGATAGCTCCCCCTATGCCAAAGACCTAAAATTAATTCCCTGAGGAGTTACCAGAAGTTGCTTTTGGTGTAGGTCCATTTCCTTCTATAGAGGAATTCTTCTTCACCCATTTCTTCTACATTTGCTTCTTGAGCTCATTAGTAGTGACTTTCACTTTTCCTTTAACATCTTGTTGCATGTTCTGTTTTATGATACCTCTTCTGTTCCAGCAAAATCTGGCAATATGGCCAAATTTTTTGTAGTTGTAGCACACAACATTTCTCTGTCCAAACCAACTGTTCCACTGAATTTGTCTTGATCTGCATTGGTTATCAATATGTCCAAATCTATTACATGCATAGCATCTGACATCTCTATGAAAGTTGTTCATCACAATTTTGCATTAAGTTGACTTATGACCATACTTATAGCAATTAAAACACTGACCTGAGAATGATGGTCTACCTGTATTCATTCTACTCCTACACTAAGAATCCATATGACCAAATTTGTTGCAAACATAATAATAAACATTAAATATTTAAGCATTTGGTTGCCTTACTATATCTCTTCTAGCTCCTTTCAACTGACTTCCTTGTCTGAATCTTCCTTGTCCAAAATTCCTTTATCTAGATCTGAAACTTTCTCCTTCTTCATATCCAAGACCTTGTTTGTCACCATTAGCCCTTTGTCCTTTGATTAGTTCATCAAGTTTGGCTGAGCTTGCTTTGAATTTTTCCTTATACTCATTTGTAGTGGCAAGTTCATCTCTGAAATCATCAAGATTCTATTCAAGCACTTCTTCATTGTTCTTGGATTGCTCCAATTCATTGTCTAGTCAGTTGCATTGTTCAGACTTTTCTTTCAAAAATGGTGCAATATTTTCTTCATTCTTCTTCCTGTCCTCAATCTCCTTGGTCATTTTCATCATGATGGATTCCATATCTCACTTCAAGGAAACATTCTCTTTGGAAAACCTTTCACTTTCTTTTGTTTTCTCCTTCATATCTAGACTGAGTTGTTCATCTTCCATGCTTTTTTTCTTTTGTTTGAGTTAACCACATAATTCCTTTCTTTTCTCCCTTGATTCATTGATCTTGTCTTTTAGTGACTGAATGAAATTTTCTACATTCTCAAGATTTTCTTGCAGTTCCCGATTCTCATATTTTATCTAATCAAGATCATCTAGGCCCACCATAAGTTTTTGTTGAAGACTGCTTGTATCCATTGAGAAACACTTTCCAAGATCTTCTCAAGCTGTGAGACTTCTTTCAAGGAACCTCCTCTGATACCAATTGTTGGAAACAAGCAACACTGAGAGGGGGGGTGAATCAGTGTTGTGCAAAAATTCAACTTAATTATTCTTTCATTTAACTTAATCATTTAACAAAGAGTACAGAAAGAAAGTAATCACAACACCATAACACCAAAAATTTTATGTGGAAACCCTGTTAGGGGAAAAACCACGATGGATGGCCAATCCACAATATAGTTTGAGTATACCCAAAATGAAAAGTACAAAATGGGAATGCACTTGCATTTAGGATCACTACTCAAAAAGGATGGGCTTGCTGCCCTACAATGATTTGGAATAGATCCAAAATAATGAATTGGTGAAATAGCATCAACAATTCCTTATTACAGTTCCAATTAAGCTCTATAAATAATCTCTTGTCCTTCTTACTAATTCAACAATTCTACTCTACTCTGCACAAAAACACAATGCAAAAACCTTAATGCATAAGTGAGACTGTGCATAATCACCTAATCATTGTTCCTGATGATTGCAACACACCACCAAAATTCCCTTTTTTCATATATCAAATGATATATCGAATCTCTTATATATATCCACATCTAGAGATCAAGTCGCTATAGGTTGACCTTAATAAAACTTGGAAATATTATCAACTGTCAGCCCAAAACATGAACAATTTTGATGTGCACCCAAACAAGTCAACTAGAATAAAGCTGGGACCCATAATTAAATATTTGAACTTAAAAACATTTTAAATAATTTCACTTTACACATCCACAATGCGCCACATTCATTGAGTCGACTACAACTAGCAAGTAGATAGAAAACATCCTATCGGACCTCCAAGCTCATACTGCAACTAATGCAACACCACAAAATTTAGTAATAAGATAATATACATGCTCAACAAGAAATCCTAGGGTTCCACAACACAAAATGATGATCTAGTGAAGTAGACAGATTAACTAATTGACCGGATACCCTATTCTTCAAATATTCTATTAGTAACACATAGTATTTCACGTTATTTGCCAGTATGACTAGATATAGATCTGCAGACCATGAAGATGACTTCAATTTCCATCAATAACAACACTAGAAGCCATATACCAACAAATTCTGAACAAAATAAAAACAACAAAATTTTCCTTAATAGTGTAGGCATAACTCATAATTGAATTCAAAATTTGAAACCCTAACCAAACTAGGGTTATAGAAGGATGAACTCTGATCAAATTACAAACACAGGAATTCCCCCCAAAAATGGAGCAACATTTGGCCATAAAGGCCTTTGACACCTCGAGCACACTCTAACATTGATTCCATTTTGAAAAGAGGCATGGAACTCTCAAGAAATTTGTGATCAAAATTAGGAAGAACATACCCTGAAAAAGACCAAACCACTACAACACTTCAAGGAATAAATGGTGCCGCTCAACAATCACTTCGACCTTGGAAGAAGCATAAGAATGCAATCTAAATCCATCTAGAATCGATTTGGTAGCTAATAAATGGATACACCATTACTACAAATTCAATACCCACGAACATGAGTAGCTAACCATTGCAAAATTTCATTTTAAATTGTGGCCACCAATATATCTTAATCATGCCAAGATCCAATGCCTATCACTCACTTCCCATAACTTTAAAACCTGACCATCAGATTTAAAACCTTTAAAATTGGGTCACTCGATCATCGCCATCACAACACTGCATGATTCACAAAAATGATGTGAGTCATCCAATCACCCAATTGAGTCGTGCCACCTATCAACCTTTGTCATCATCCACCATTGCCACCCTCCAGTCTGGTCCTGCCATCTTTGTCAATGGTCAACACTCATCCATCATGGATTAATCTCCACCATTCTCTGCTAACCCCACGAGACCAAGCCGAGATCCACCAAAAACTCAACAAAACTGATGGGCACCGTTAGATCCTCTTGATCACAATTGTTGATCTTTTTCAACCTGTCATGGTGACATCACACTCCACTACTACGTTTTCCACCTCTGTATGTCCCACCAAAGACACACATCACTAGCCCACTAACCCCGCAATATTTTGGAAAAAAATATTTTATTCATGCGGGGTGTGCGGGGAACAATTGAGATTAAATCTCGGCAAAAAATCTCCTTCGTCGGATCAAAACTTATGATGTTGGGAATGTAAGTGGAGACCCAGATCCACACCTACAGTAATACATGTGTCCACATCTTGCTAACCTCGTTTCCTTTTGGAAAGCAATTTTTTATTTGAGCGGGGCTGGTGGGGAACAACCAAGACGTAGTCAACGTTTTCTCTTTATCATTTGACATTCGATCAAGGGCCCACCTACACATTTAAAGGGTTAATACACACATCTGTATAAGTTATGACTTAAAAGGGGGATGCCCTAGGAAATAAGACTTAGGGGGGATGAAATATTTTTGGCCCACGACTTAGGAAAATAACAAATATTTCAAATGGGGCAGCAACCAGAAAGACAAGGAAAAGGGGCTAGTGAACACATGACCGCCTAGACATAAGTTATAACTTGGATGACTGGAAACCGCTAATAACAAAGAGATTTCCAATTCGAGAGGCTACAAAACTTTAGAACCCCATGACATAGGTTAGAAAAACCTGGAAACTCATGACTTAGGAAAATGACAAAACATTAGAAGGGGTTGTAGCTAGGCAAACGAGGAGCCAATGACATAAGGTTGTAGCTTAAAAGGGAAAAACTAAGCTGTTGCAAGATGCCACCATGATTTTAGAAAAAAAGTGCATGCCAAGGGTTTAGGGTTTTAGGATATAAGTGTTTAAGCCCTTCATGCAAATTTTAAACCCTAAATAGGAAAAATGGAGGAAACTCAGAGGCACAAGGAGTAAAAAATAGAGGAAATGACCATGGATTTTACAAGTTCCAGCACCTTGATTGCTTGATAGACCTACAAAAGGTTAGCTCACATACATAATATATTGGTGAAGCTATCATGGAGATGATAACTCAATACTTCTCCATCATTACCTTCTACTTGATCTCCCTCTCTCTAAATTGATTTCTAATGTTCAAAATAAGAGGATTTTTTTTTTATATATGCATTTTAATTAATCATTTTGGGTAGGGGTAAATTTGGGTCATTTTAAAATCCTAAAAGACCACCAATAAATGTTTCAAACATTCAAAAGATTTATTTTTGGTCTAGGGCACCCAACACCCATGACCAATACTTTTTGGCCCAAATTTCTAGGGATAACAGGGATTTAAATATATATTTTATTGATCTAGCTATGAAATGAGTAAATTTTTCTTGCAATTAATGTTATAAGAAAAATAGAGTGTTAAGGTAGTTTGAAATTATCAAGGGTGACAATTTTTGACACTACACAATGATCCCCTTAGATAAAATTATTTTCTTAAATCAAGCCATTCATAATTATGTTTATAATGAAGTGAAAAAAAACATGAATCCATACCATATCCCTATAAGGCCAAAAATCATAATCATTGGTAAACCAAACACTATTATCCCCTTAGATCATATTATTTTCTTAAATAAAGCTAATTAAAATGATGATGATAATTAAATTCAAAATCAAAACATGGATCCATATCCTACCTAACAAGGGAAAACATTGTAATCAAGGGTAAGCCAAACACCACCAACCCCTTAAGTTAAATTATTTTCTTAAACCAATAAAATATCAATGTTTATGATGATAGTATTTTTCATCAAGAAGAGTATGATCCCTTTGAACCTAATGATGATGATTGTTTTATAGACCAAAATTACCTCCCTTTATCCTTAGATGATATTACTTTAAGAAAAATTGTAGAAAAGATTCCATCCTCCCAATCACATTTTACATATCATTCTAACATCAACCATTCCAAGGAAAACACCATTCTAAGACAAGACCTTCAATATTAATCCATGTCTAAAAATGAAATCTTTGAAAAGAAAAATAAATCCTTATCCTTGCACGAAAGCACTTCATTGTCTAACCCTTCACAAGTGTATCAACATTCTAATAAATAATCCTATCATCCATCCAATAATTCTTTACCTTAACCTATTAAGGATATGATCCAAGGACTAACATTGAAGGATCATAATTGACAAAGAAAGAAAACTCATGAGGAGCCTTGAAAAACCCCTAATATAATGCCATCATCTAGTAAAAATTGCAAGTTTATGGTCACAAATGAATGAATTAACATTATCCTTGAGTTCCCTAGTAACACTTGATCCAATTACCATTGTGCAAGTATATTATTAATCCAAATTCTAATAGACATGTTTGAGATCCTTTTGGCACAATCCTTATCCAAATTCAAGTACAATTATGCAAAAATATTATCAACTCGAATCCTAATAATCATGTCCAATGTTTTCCTAGCACTACCATCTCCATGATTCAACCAACATGGGAAGTTAAGAATAAATATTTAATGATTTCCATAAATCCCATAAGGTCTAATGATATCTTACTAGCTAAAGCATACTACTAATATGGTGTTAGGGATACGACTCTAGGAAAATTCACCACTAGCAATTCACCACGAACAATTCACCCCCAACAATTCACTACTAGAAATTCATCACCATGACATATTCATCACATCTAAAATTCACCACCAAAAATTCATCACCATGGTATATTCAAGATGTAAACATTTTTCAATATTTAAGTGACCAAGAGCACCCAAAAAAGAAAAATTATAGAGATTTTGTTGAATGCATAAAAAAGGTATACATGGTGAATATACCACAGTGATGAATTGTTGGTGGTGAGTTGTATATGTGATGAATATGTAATAGTGATGAATTTTTGGGGGTGAATTTTTGGTGGTGAATTTATTATGATGAATTTTCCTGATGCCTAGGGATACATATAAAAATCCCAATTGATATAAGGGATATCAAATAAAATAAAAGTGTATCCATATTCTCTAGGAAGTAATTAAGGATATGTTGAGAGCTCACTCTACAACATGATTAAACTTGCTCCCAACCAAATAAATATCAAGGAATCCAAGTTAATACCATCCATCCTATCATAAAATCCAATAAAATAGAAACCAAAACTAATACTATCTACCATCCAACCACCTATCCTTCACATGATGAGACATTTGATCCTATTGAATGCATAGAAAAGCATAATGATCATATTGGAAACCAAGTTATAAATGATTTTGATCACATCAATGATGAATATAATCAAATTAATCATACCAAGCATGCTAGCAATAAGGATTTAAATGATGTTGATCATATCAAATATGAGTATAAATTTAATTTCATAGTTAGAAGTCTCTTTGATGAACCACATCTATCAAATTTGTTCTTTCATCTTCATTTAATCTAGTTTAATTCAAGAACATATAATTTCTTCCACTTCATGTATCCACCTCAAAATATACTTACATCTTTCTTCCAAAATAAAATATCACATTGGAAAAAGGATTTGTCAAAATATGCACTATCAAGGCAATGGGTTAGGCCTCCATAAAAAAAGGAATATTAGAACCCCTTTATATTAAAGAAAATATAATCTCTCATGGTCTTGAATATGGAGCTCATTCTCGACATGTTTGTAGTTCTTTTAAATTATAAATCCCTCCATCTAAATCGGAACATCCCCATCTCCCATTTTCCAAATACATTTTCAACCCTTATGTTCCAAAGCCAATTCATTCCTTGTCCAAATCAATTTTGGGTCCTTACTTCCCAAAACCAAATGCTTCATCCCTTTCATCCATCTTTGGTCCTTATATTTCTCAATCTGTCACTCCCATCACCTTTATCTCAATAAATCCTAAGTCCACACTCTATCACCTCAAATCCTCAATCAAGACCAATAAAGAAATGCATCCTTGAATTCATGACAACATCCTCTCTCCATCACCCTAGTTATATAATTTCTACATCATATATCCTCATGCACCCCTACCAATTTTATTAAAATAAATTTTGATGCTAAATATCAAATACATAAAGGAAAAAATACACACAAATCAAAGGATCAGCATGTGGATAAATGATGCAAGAGCATCCCTAGTTGTAAAGTAATCCAATATCAACCAAAAAAAATATTTTCTTGTATTTCATTCAATATCAGTTTAGTATTTCTGATAGGGTAGGGTTGGATGGAACACTCACTGTCCCATGCTTTGGGGCTCACCTTGGAAAACCCTTTGGTGTCACTCTCCACCTTCTTAACCTATAGTCCCTAATGCTTGTTAGGCACCCCTGGTTCTCTTGGCCAACCCTACTATCATCTCCACTTCCCTAACCAAGCCAATCTTGGTGCTCTCTCTGCCATTCCCTCTTTTGCCCTTAATCTTCCTAAAGGCTAACTAAACCTCCAAACTTCACTAACTTGATGCAGGGGTGTGTGATGACTTCCATGGCTTCAAAACAATCTCTCTAGGGTTCTTGGTCAACCACAAAACTCCAATTCTCCATCGCTTCCAACAAACCCTACTCTAGGGTTTAAAAAGAGCTACTAGCCCTTGAGCCCCAATTAGGCCTCCTAACCCGAGAAAGTAGGCTTAAACTCCAATACTTCTATAGAACATCACAATCTTCCAAAAGGGACCCTAGTTCATTTTCCTACCTCTCCAAGATTTTTGAGGCTTTAGGCCTTCACAGGCCGTACACAGGCGTAACCCTCTTTTTGTAGGAATTAGGGCTTTTTAGGCCATTTCTTGACCTTACAGTGAACTGTTTGCTTATTTCAACCACCAAACAGATTGGTGAGATCTCTTGCTTCCTACCAAGCCTTAATAAGGACTCCTACAACCACCACACACCTTGGATTTCCAGTGAATGGTCACCCCTATTGCATTAGTGTTTGTTTTCACTATCTTTCCTAGCCGGCCATAGTCAAGCTCGCCTAGGAGAAGACCTTTTCCATGAAACCTTTCCTCCTACAAACTCCTAAACCTATTCTATGTATAGGAATGGAGCTTAGCCTCATTCCCATGGACTATACACCAGGTATAGTGGAAAATAGAGGTCTAAGACTCCATGATTAATAGCCTGCTAGACTGATCAATAATGAAAAGAAGCAAAACCTACTAAGAACAAAGCTAGGAAATGATGAAAAAACACCACTAATGACCACAAAAAACTTGTAAAATGAATACCACACATTCCAAACACTGCTCAATGTCTGGAACCCTCCATTAATACACAAATAAGAACTAAAAACCAAAAAATTGCAAGAAATTCATTATTTTTCCTTATAATAGCAAACTTCAAATGAAACAAAAACTTCTCCAACCCCTAGAACAGGTCAAATCACACCTTTTAAAGGTTCATAAGGTGGTTACATTTCCCTTGGTCAGACATAACCACCATATAAGGCCAAAATTGCACAAATGCAACATTTTGGGCTTTATATCCATCTCCTAGTGAATCCTAGTGGAAACAAGTTGTGAAACTCATCCACTCTACCTTGAACTATAGATCAACCTTCCTTCTAACATATTCTAACATCTCAAACACAAAATTAAATGACCAACATGACCTTAAAGCATTAAAACACAAAATTTCCCCCTAGGCTCACAAATCTACCTAGTGCAACCTCATGCTTCCTAGGTGCTCTTGCACCATTCTCCCCCTCTCTGCCCAAACACTAAGGAATGGAAGGAGATATCAATGATAGGTCAATACCAAACTTCTTGAACTGATCTTCTTGTACCCATGTGGTGTCTGATTCATGCTTGTTCTTCCACTTGACAAGGTGCTCCATGTAAACCTTATGTCTTGTAGCCTTCTTCACTCTTGACTCCAAGATCTTCTCTGCCTGAGGCTTGTCGTGATTAGGTAAGGTTACATTACTGATGTTCTTGAATATCTCCTTACTGTTCTAATCCACATCATGTACTGTCCCCTTATACTTGATCAAGTCAGCTATGTTGAAAACTAGTGAGATTCCAAGATCGGTAGGTAACTCCACCTTGTAGGCATTCTTACCATACTTGGGAAATACCTTGCATGGACCCACTCTCTTCATCTGCAACTTGGTTGAAATTCCCTTTTTCAACCTTGACTTGTTAAGGTGGACCATAACATAGTCCCCTACTACAAATTTCACATCTTTCCTTGACATATCTGCCTTCTCCTTCAATTTTTGTGTAGTCTCAGTGACTGTCCTCTTTACCTGCTCCTGAATCTCCTTCATGGTATAAAATAAATCCTCTACATGTCCACTTCTTTGTTCCATAGCTCCAAGATCTTTGAGCTCACATATGCCTCTTGGGTGCATCCCATACACAATCTTAAAAGGACTCTTCCCTGTGGTCCGGTTCACACTATCATTGTAAGCATACTCAACTTGTGAGATAACCATATCCCATGTCTATCCATACTCCTTAGTTAGGCACCTTAGAAGGTTACCTAGCACCCTGTTAACTACCTCTTTTTGACCATCGGTCTGAGGATGGTAAGCTGATCCAAAAGATAGGTTAGTACCCAATCTTTTCCATAGAGTCTTCCAAAAGTGACTCATGAACTTCACATCTCTGTCTGAAACAATGCTCAAAGGAAATCCATGGATCCTTACAAATTCCTTGAAGAAGAGATGAGCTATGTAACTAGCATCATGAGTAGTTTTACAGGGAATAAAATGACTCATTTTGCTAAATTTGTCTACCACTACATAAACACTGTCAAAACCAGTCTTGGTCTTAGGAAGGCCTACCACAAAATCCATGCTCACACACTCCCATGGTCTGTTAGGAATGGCTAGGGGTTGATATAGACTAGCATTACTAGCTCCTCCCTTAGCTTTCATACACACAACACATTGTTCCACATACTTTCTAACACCTCTTGCCAACTTAGGCCAGTAATAGAATCTTTGTACTAGTTCTAAAGTCTTGTTGATGCCAAAATGTCCACTAAGACTGCCATTATGCTTGTCTTGAATCATATTTTCCCTCATTGACCCTCTTGGAACACATAACTAATTTCCCTTAAACAATAACCCACTTTGCAATGTATATTCAGAGTATTGGCTATGGAAATGGTTCTCAAAGTTAGAACATACCTTATAGACCTCTAAAAAGTCTTCATCTTCCCCATAGAGATCCTCGAAACTCTCTATACCAATGCTCTTGATCTGTATCTCTTGCACTGTCAACAATCTCCTGCTCAATGCATCTACCACCTTGTTCAACTGTCCCTTCTTGTGCTTGATGGTAAAAGTAAAAGCTTGGATGTATTCCATCCATTTCAAATGCCTATTACTCAACTTCTCTTGAGTGTTGATAAAGCTAAGTGCCTGATTGTCAGTAAAGACTACAAACTCCTTGGGTAGAAGGTAATGCCTCCATTTCCTAAATGACTGAACCAAAGCATAAAGTTCTAAGTCATAGGTTGAATACTTCTTCTTTGCTTCATTGAGCTTCTCACTAAAGAAGGGTATAGGCCTGCCCTCTTGACTTAACACTCCTCCTATTGCCACTCCACTTGCATCACTCAACAGTGAACAACTTGTCAAAGCTAGGCAACAAGAGAATAGGTTGAGTTGCCACTTCTTGTTTCAGTTTCTAAAAGCCTTTCTCAGCTTCTTGAGTCCATCTAAACTTAGTTTTTAAACCTTCTTTGATTGTATCTAGGACTGGTGCACAGATACCACTAAAGTTCCTTATGAATTTCCTATAAAATTGAGCCAATCCATGAAAACTTCTTACCTTTGTCCCTGTGGTTGGAGTAGGCCAGTTTAGGATGGCTTCCACCTTGCTTGGATCCATCTTCAATGATCCTTTAGACACTACAAAACCCAAATATGCAAGCTCTTGCTTAAAGAACTCACACTTCTCTAGATTGATTGCCAACTTCTCCTCTTGCAACCTTTTAAGGACCAACTCCACATGTTTTAAATTCTCTTCTATTGTCTTCTTCTATATGAGGATGTCATCAAGATACACTACCACAAATATCCCTATAAATTCTTTAAGCACTTCATTCATGAGCCTCATGAATGTGCTAGGGGAATTAGAGAGGCCAAATGGCATAACTCTCCACTCATATAACCCATCATTTTTCTTAAATGTTGTATTCCACTCATCTCCATCCTTGATTCTAATCTAATGGTATCCACTCTTGAGATCCAACTTGGTGAAGTACTGAGCTCCTCCAAGACAATCCATCAAGTCTTCAATCCTAGGGATAGGGAATCTATATCTGATTGTGATTCTATTTATTGCTCTAGAATCAGTGCATAGTCTCCACTTACCACCTTTCTTTGTTGCTAAGACCACGGGTACTACACATGGGCTGATGCTCTTTTGAATCAATCCTTGACCCAACAACTCCTGCACTTGCCTAGCTACTTCTAGGTTTTGATCTGGTGTAAGCTTGTATGCTACTTTGTTTGGTAATGAAGCTCTAGGTATGAAGTCAATTTGATGACTAATGGCTCTCTTTGGAGGTAAAGTTGTAGGTGTACCATCACTGACAATGTCCTTGAACTGATCCAACAACTTTAGGACTGCTCTGGGTATGACTGTCTTGTCAGCCTTGTCTTCTTCTTTAGGTTATAACACAACCACATATCCTTCACCCCCTTTATGTAGGTTTTTAAGGAACTCCTTCCCACTACTCAACATGATGCTTGGTATCTTTGACTATCCTTCTTCTTCTTCTGACAGTGACTGCAACTTGAAAGTCTTCCCATCCTTCTTGAATGAGATGGTGTTCTCTTTCCCATCATATATGACACCTCTATCATATTTCCATGGTCTACCCAATAGTAGATGGCATGCATCCATGGGTAAAACATCACAAAACTAACTTGTCCTTGTACCCTCCAATGGAAAACTCCACCGTTACTTGCTCATTCACTAGAACACTCTGCCCTTTGTTTTTCCATGTGACCTTGTAGGGGTTAGTGTGGGGTATCTTCTCCAATTTTAGTTTCATTATTGCCTCCTCTGAGATAATATTGTCTGTTGAACCTGAATCTACTATAACCTTGCATACTTTACCAAGTATCTTGCACCTTACTCTAAATAGAGCTCTCCTCTATTTTGGTTCTTCCTTGACCGGTTGTCTGATCAAAACTCTATTGAACATCAAATTCTCTCCTACCTCATATTCAATATGACTAATCTCAGATGACTTAGGACTCATGGTGTCCTCTTGTGCATAAGCCACTCTCTTCTCATTGCTTGATGAAGATGCTTTATCTAGGCACCTATAAGCTAGATGTCCAACTTGACCACAATGGTAGCATTTCATGTTTGCAAAGTATGAACTACTCCTACCTGCTCCTCTTCCTCTGTTTGAACCACCTTGAGGTCCTCTACCTCTGTTATACCCTCCTTTAGAAGGTGTTTCATTTCCATGATCTGTGGATTTAAACTCTCCTTGGTTTCTTTGGTCATTGCCTCTACCTTGGTAGCCACTTCGCTGCCCTCTTTGATCTCTTTGATCTCTGCCTTTTCCTCTGCCTTTAGAAGCCTGGTCTTGCTTCCTTTTGCTTCCTTCCTCAATATTTATGGCCAATTGATAGCATTGGTGTACTGTCTTGGGACTTAGAAGAGTCATCTCCTCTTGAATGTTCCACTTCAAACCGTTAAGGTATCTAGCCACCTTGAGACTCTCATCCTTTGTCATATTAGACCTCATGCAAAGTTTTTGAAACTCCTTAGTGTAAGTGTTTACATCTTGGTCTCTTTGCCTCAAGCTCTGTCTTTTCTTGTGTAACTAAATCTCATAGTCATCTGGCATGCATGCTTCTTTTACTTTGGCAACCATTCCCTTCCAAGTAGTTATAGGCTGCTTGCCTTCCTTTTCCCTCTCTGTCTGAATGAACTTCCACTGTGTCAAGGTAGAACCTCTTAGTCTTGACTTGGCCACCTTTACCTTCTATGCCTGAGTGACTCCATCACATTCAAAATGATTTTCCATTCCCTCTATCCAATCAACAACTAAATCAGCTTCCATTTTTCCACTAAATAGTGGTATGCCTTCAAGTGCTTTTCCACTCAAAGCCTTCAATGCCTTTAAGAAAGGCTCTTCTTTCAGAACAAGGTCACGTTCAGGGGTCTTTTCTTCCTCTACAACCTCTTCTTCCTTTGGTATCCTTCCTTCAAATTGCACACTCCTCACTGCTTGCTCAAGTTGGGCTATTCTTTCCCTCAATTGTTTATTGTCTTCCTCCTGCTCTTCAACAATCTTGGCCAACTCTGCATTTTTCACCATGATGGAAAAATCACTAGACTCAACCTTAGACATACAAGATTCTTCCCAAATCTTTTACTTGCTCTGATACCAATCTGATAGGGTAGGGTTGGATGGAACACTCAGTGTCCCATGCTTTGGGGCTCACCTTGTCAAACCCTTTGGTGTCACTCTCCACCTTCTTAACCTATAGGCCCTAATGCTTTTTAGGCACCCCTAGTTCTCTTGGCCAACCCTACTATCATCTCCACTTCCCTAACCAATCCAATCTTGGTGCTCTCTCTGCCATTCCCTCTTTAGGCCTTAATATTCCTAAAGGCTAACTAAACCTCCAAACTTCACTAACTTGATGCAGAGGTGTGTGATGAATTCCATGGCTTCAAAACAATCTCTCTAGGGTTCTTGGTCAACCACAAAATTCCAATTCTCCATTGCTTCCAACAAACCCTACTCTAGGGTTTAAAAAGAGCTAGTAGCCCTTGAGCCCCAATTAGGCCTCCTAACCCGAGAAAGTAGGCTTAAACTCCAATCCTTCTATAGAACATCACAATCTTCCAAAATGGACCTTGGTTCATTTTCCTACCTCTCCAATATTTTTGAGGTTATAGGCCTTCATAGGCCGTACACAGGCATAACCCTCTTTTTGTAGGAATTAGGGCTTTTTAGGCCATTTCTTGACCTCACAATGAACTGTTTGCTTATTTCAACCACCAAATGGATTGGTGAGATCTCTTGCTTCCTACCAAGCCTTAATAAGGCCTCCTGCAACTACCACACACCTTGGATTTCCAGGGAATGGTTACCCCTGCTACATTAGTGTTTGTTTTCACTGTCTTTCCTAGCCGGGCATAGTCAAGCTCGCCTAGGAGAAGACCTTTTCCATGAAACCTTGCCTCCTACAAACTCCTAAACCTATTATATGTATAGGAATGGAGCTTAGCCTCATTCCCATAGACTATACACTAGGTATAGTGGAAAACAGAGGTCTAAGACTCCATGATTAACAGCCTGCTAGACTGATCAGTAATGAAAAGAAGCAAAACCTACTAAGAACAAAGCTAGGAAACGATGAAACAACACCACTAATGACCACACAAAACTTGTAAAATGAATACCACACATGCCACACACTGCTCAATGTCTGGAACCCTCCATTAATACACAAATAAGAACTAAAAACCAAAAAATTGCAAGAAATTCATTATTTTTCCTTATAATAGAAAACTTCAAATGAAACAAAAACTTCTCCAACCCCTGGAACAGGTTGAAGCACACCTTTTAAAGGTTCATAAGGTGGTTACATTTCCCTTGGTCGGACACAACCACCATATAAGGCCAAAATTGCACAAATGCAACATTTTGGGCTTTATTTCCATCTCCTAGTGAATCCTAGTGGAAACAAGTTGTGAAACTCATCCACTCTACCTTGAACTATAGATCAACCTTCCTTATAACATATTCTAACATCTCAAACACAAAATTAAATGGCCAACATGACCTTAAAGCATTAAAACACAAAATTTCCCCCCTAGGCTCACAAATCTACCTAGTGCAACCTCATGCTTCCTAGGTGCTCCTGCACCAATTTCATTCTACATTTCACTACATTATTGTTTCTCAACTCACAAAGAAAGATATAGCACCTACACATGGACATCTATCACATATCCAAATTTCAGAGCATTTGCATTTGTTTTCTGAAAGATATCGCTCTTAGAATTTCACTCTAATGCATAGTCAACATTTAGGGCTGATCTATTCTATATTTCTTGGTGTGAACCTATTCTAGAACATATAGAGCCTAATGGGACATCATACAAGAATTTTGGGTCCAATGGGATCTATCTTGGAGATTCACAAGATGTTTCATGTCACATGAACAATTATCTTCTAATGTTTTAAGGTTGACCTTCATGTGTGATCATTCATTGGGTTTTGTAAGACCTTGTGGCTGATGTAGACCTTTTTTGGAGCTGGAGAATCATATTTAAGAGAATTTGTAATCATTTGGAAATTATTCATTAGTTATACTGTATAGGAGCGAATTTTCACCCCTTACACAAATTCCCCTTTCACATACCTTCACCTTAGAAAATCAAATTCGAAGGAAAAATTACACATCACCCAACTTCCTTCCTTCCACTTGGCGTTTGTCTCTTGTGTCGGTGAGAAAATATTTGTCAATGACACATGTGTGGCATGCAGACATTTGCACAGTGCACTTACATCCCTGACAGATTCCTTCATCTAAAGTTGGCAAAGGTGTTACACTTTCAATTAGGGTCGATTTGTAACATCCCTCTTTGACCAAATGACCTTGAAAATGGTAGATTATTCCATCTTCTCCTTCAAATTCATCCATTCTTCATTCAATCCATCTTTTCTTCACATTTCAAACACTCTCTAAGCAATCCAACTTCATTCTTAGCATTCTCTTCACTCTTTAGTAGCACTTCAACACTCCATTGCAACAACAACACTCCATCAACTCCATAAAGCAAGTGTGAAGCAAGCCATTAGTAGCGTGGGCTTGGGGTCTTATGAGACCTCCCTTTCCAAGTATGCTTTCTCCTCCACTGGCTAGTTAGCTTTTGGGTGGATGTGGTAACATTTCGCTCCCCTCCTTTTCGATTTCGTTGAGTAGCACGTTACTATTTTGTAGTGTTTGCATCTTCTACTTTCTTTACTTCTTTATTGCATATTTCTATCTCATTGCTATTTGGTTGTCCATGGAGGTGGAAACACCAAAATGAGGGTTTGACTGAGGCATACCCCTATACACCCCCCAATAATTTTCCCCCTCTTTCTTGTGTGCAGGTGAGAGAACGTGTGGAGCTAGCTGGAGAACATGCATCCTTGTGAGATTATCTTTGTCCCCCTAGTTCTCATTTTCTTGCTTTATCACTTTAGTTTATATTTCTTGTATCTACTTATTTTGTTTTGACCATCAAGATTGGTCGTAAGTTTTTTTTTAGTGGTTTGTATTGTGTTCACTATTTTCTAACCATACGGATGCCAACATGCCCGAGAGATGCCAGCGCACTGCACTGACATCCCAGAACTACTTTTTTGTCCTCAAATAGAGAGTTTTTTGAGGCACAGTATTGACTTCGAAAACTAGCTCACCTAGCCTAAAATTAAGTTCAAATTTTTAGAGTGATCAAAGTGTTAAAAGGTGCAAGATAACTGAGGGGGGGTGAATCAGTTGTCACTAAATTCAAACTCAAAACTCAAACACTTATTAACTTCACAATCACACAATTTTGTTATTAAGTATGTACATGAAATGTAGATAATAGAAAGCAAAATCAACACAATGAACACTAGATTTTATGTGGAAAACCCAATAAGGGAAAAACCATGGTGAGGATTAACTTGCAATATAATAGCAAAACCAAATATATAAGGCTCACTACTAAAGGGCTCACTACCCTAAACAAGACCCATTGTCTGGATACAAAAGCTCATTTCTTACATAAGGAGGCTCACTACCTACAAAAGAATTACAAAACAAAATTGACTTCACAACTAAAATGAACTAATAAGAGTGCACCTAACAAGTGTTGATACAGTTCTGGTGATGATCAATAGATTGACTTAACACACTTCATCATTTTCACACTTCTTCCCACTCGCAACCTTGTAATCTATCTCTATGCCAATCTTCAAAACTATTTGACATACATATCTAATCCATTCACAAGCATCGATTAGGTTGGCCTAATTTGATGCAATCCTTATTTGCCAAAAATACCAACTAGCAGCTTCAAGCATTCACAAAATCTTTCCAAACAATAAATCATAACATGTATCACACTACATCTTGTCAGCATAGACCTAAGATAGGTCACACATATATCCACATAACAAAATTAATTCACCATAACACCAATTCTCCATGAGGTCAACCAAAGATAGGCTTAATAGCAAAATGTAACCAACAAAATACCTCCGATACACCATACGAGCACCTGTGCATTAGAGATTTTGAACATACATGCTTCCAACATTCATTAACTATTTCCCAAAACTACAAGCAACAACAATCAACCGTGGAGGATTGTAGACCAAAATACCGAAGGATTTAGACTATATATCGGTTTAGATACCAAAACAAAATACTGGATCAAACAATGACTTAGTCTTGCAGTCACAACTCGTATAACATGGGGACATCAATGACAACAAAAACTATATAGTTAACCATTCTTCTTCATTCTTCCAACAATCTCCCCCTTTGTCATTGATGGCAACATGTGCCACAAATCATTAATATTATTTCCCCTTTTTATTCCTCTCCCCCCCTTTGACATCAATGGAAAAGGGCGACCAAAAAAATAGGATGTAAACATATGTGCATGGTAACATTATATATACAAAGGAATTCCAACTCCCCATTTCAAACATTCAAGTGAAAATAATGCTCTTTACATGAAATTTTTTCTTGTACCTTTATCTTATGATCAGAAGAATCATTTTCCAAGTAAGCACAACTGAATTCATCCTTGCACTCATACCAACCAACTGTTAAAAGAGTATGTCTAGTCCAAAGACAAACAATATTGTTCACAATCTTCTCCATCAGAAAGTATTACAGAGAGATGATCCAACTGGACCTCAACAATTTCTTTAACCAACCAAAAGGTTTTAACCAAGTCTTCTCTTTTCCTCTAAGCAATCAAAAACTCCACTTGCAATTCACCAACTCTTATTCTCTATTTTCCATTTTTATCTTTGAAGAAATTGAAACTCTTTCCAATACAATTTATCTTAGATTCAATGGATTCAATTTTGCTTCTAAAATTTTCAACAGTTGTAGGCCACCAGAGACAATACCTATAGATGTCAGATATTTCTTTGATACATTCTCTTGTCTCATGAATGTGTTTAGATAACATTTTTTTGGATTTGGAACATCTTCTCTCAATCATAGCTTCAACCTTGTGACCTTCAGGTCCTTCCAACAATTTTCTTTCTTCAATAACCTCTACTAGATCATCTAGTAATGAGTCAGACACATCTGAAATTGAAATACCCCTATTGAGCAGATAATCAACCAATGCATTATCAATCTTAAGTCTCTCGATTAGAGAGCATGCACTCCACATTTCACCAACTTTATTTATCTCATCTCTATCTAACATCATCCATATATCTTCTAAATCAAAGGAGTCAAATCCAGACATAAATTCTTCTTCATTCTTCTTTTCTTCTGAGATAGTGATAACATATTTTGTTATAGTTTTTCTCCATTTAGATTCTGGAGGGGATTCACCAATGACAACTTCCAATTCTTTCTTTCCAAAAAGGAACCCTTTTCAAATTGACTAGGCACTAACATACCAAATCACAGATTCATCTTTAGAGATGTAAAATAGATTCTACAAACACTTGCATTATCTACCATTGATTCCAAGTACCTGTAAACTTTTTCTCTGACAGGAATGCTAAATTCCCACTTAACATTCTCTCTTCCCAGTAGTGAGCTTAGAAAGTAAAATATCAAACATATGATTAAAGAAACAAAATGAAAAGGATAAACCTCAACCAAAGACATTTTGACATTCTCAATTAGGTTTTTCAGTAATAGGCTACACAAATCAAACTGCTTGATTTCCTTAACCTTCATGTGTGCAAGATATATAGTAATTGCCAAAGTTGAACCTTCATGATTTCTGAAATAGATTTTATAAGAGATGTCGTACACAACATACCTTATAGCAGGATCATCAATAGTATTTATTAGTAGTGCTTGAGGGTCTTTGTTGAAACCAGTAATAGATTTGATTGCTTCCTTCGTGATTGGATAGGGTTTTTCCAACATAATGTTATCATCCTTGAATCGACTTAACAAGAAAAAGATAGATTCTTTGTCTACCAACCAGGGAAATTCTCCCCATAAATCCATACCTAGGGTTTTTATGCTCTGCAATTCATTTGTCTTCAACCCTAGTTCCAATTCCTTCATCT
This sequence comes from Sequoia sempervirens, assembly GCA_007258455.2. Lineage (NCBI taxonomy): Eukaryota > Viridiplantae > Streptophyta > Pinopsida > Cupressales > Cupressaceae > Sequoia > Sequoia sempervirens. The sequence continues at coordinate 171,066,399 of VDFB02379711.1, read as the reverse complement.
TCCTATGATCAAATTCTTCTAATTCAACATCCTTCAACTTCAATGGAATATCGCCACATGATCCTCTATCCATTATCATGCTTATCTTTCTTGAATTCATTAATTTTCAATCGAAACTCCTTCCTTTTCCCTTCTTCCCCTTCATAAATTGAGAAATGATTTCTAATTATCCGTAATAATTCCTTCAAATTACCTCAGAATTGCTCCAAATCACTTCGAGATCACTTCAAGATTGCTCCAAGTCATTTTTCAAACTCTTCAATTGCACAAATGATTAGAAAGACTTGTTAATTTTACTTTATACACCATCGATTTTCCCTAATTCACATTAAATGTGGCAGTCTTCAAAAAACTGATAAAACCTTTATTTTTCTACACTATAAACCCTAAATCGATCCACAAAAGAACATGCATGCAATTTTTCTTCCATTTTCTTTTTCATAACCTCTATCTACTCATTCTCTACAACATATCCTCATTCCAACATCTGACACACTATGCATCTAGGGGGTTTGTACAATTTTCTATTAATGATCCCCCTAAGACCATGCTAGGTCTAATTCCTAGAGGAATTGTTTGCACCGGATGAGGGAACATACACATTTTTCGTCCCTGGCTCTTCTTTCTTCCTCCATATCTTATTCATTTCTTTCTTTACCTCATCCTTGTAAATTTTCTTCACTGGCTCATTCTTCTCAACTGGAGTAGACTGCTTTCCCTTCTTACTTCTGCAAACTCTTGAGATATGTCCAAGTTTGTTGCAAATATAATAGACAACACTTTTATGATTTTTCTTACCTCCATTAACCCTTGATCTACATTGATTTTCTTTGTGTCCAAACTTGTTGCATGTATATCAATAGCCATCAAAATATTGATTCATTATGCCTCCATTAAACCTATTCATCATTACTTAACTAATCATTCTCACCTAAGATCTGCATTCAGTGGATTTATGTCCAAATTTCTTGCATGAAAAAAATTGCCTAGGGAAGGAACTAGGAAACTAGTTCATTTTACTTCTGCACTCAGTTGCCCTGTGACCAAATTTGTTACATGAAAAGCATACACCATTGAAAGATGGATATATTTGAGCATTTAGTTGTTTGATAGGTAGTCTTCTAGCAAAGTTCCTTGAAGTTATTTTCTGCTTCCCTTTGTCTTGAGTCTTTTGATTATTCTTTGAGCTTTCACCTATTTCATTGCCCAAGCCACCTTTTTCTTTACTTGGTTTATGTCCTGCAATCAACTCATCAAGCTTTTCAAAGCTAGTTTTGAAATTATTTTCAAAGAGTTTTTCTTTCTCTAGTTCTACTTTCAAGTTCACCACCTCTTGTTCAAGTCTAGTGCATTCATCAGTCTTGCTCTGCACCATTGTATTCAAACATTATTCAATTCTCTTATTTTCTTCTACTAGAAATTTCAATCTGATGATCTCTTTTTTTTGTTGCTCACTCACTTCTCTATGTTTTTCTTTGAATTTCTTCAATTTCTCTTTCAATTTCTGGACACATTCATTTTCCTCACCAATATTTTCTTTCAAATATTTGTTTTCATGTTTAGCCTTATCAAGATCTTCAAGTGTAGCTTAGAGTTATTCTTTATCATCCATTTGTTCAACCTTCAAGATCTTTCTCAAGCAGTTAAGCTCTTCACCAAGGAACCAAAGCTCTAAAACCAATTGTTAAAAGGCACAAGACAACTGAGAGGGGGGGTGAATCAGTTGTCACTAACTTCAAACTCAAAACTCAAACACTTATTAACTTCACAATCACACAATTTTTATATTAAGTATGAACATGAAATGTAGATAACAAAAAGAAAAATCAACATAATGAACACCAGATTTTATGTGGAAAACCCAATAAGGGAAAAACCATGGTGAGGATTAACTCACAATATAATAGCAAAACTGAATATATAAGGCCCACTGCCCTAAATAGGACCCACTGTCCGGATACAAAAGCTCACATCCTAAAAAAGGATTACAAAACAAATTTGGATTCACAACTAAAATGAACTGATAAGAGTGCACCTAACAAGTGTTGATACAGTTCTAGTGATGCTCAATAGACTGACTTAACACACTTCATCATTTTTGCACTTCTTCACATTTGCAACCTTGCAATCTATCTCTCTACCAATTTTCAAAATTATCTGACATATATATCTGATCCATTCACAAGAATCAATGAGGTCGGCCTAATTCGATGCAATCCTTATTTACCAAAAATACCAACTATCAACTTCAAGCATTCACAAAATCTTTCCAAACAATAAATAAAAATGTGTACCACACTGCATTGTGTTAGTATAGACATAAGATAGGTCACACATATATCGACATAACAAAATTAATTCACCATAAAACCAATTATCCATGAGGTCATCTAGAGATAGGCTTAATAAAAATGTAACCAACAGAATAACACCGATACACCATACAAGTTCCTGTGCATGAGAGATTCTGAACATACATGCTTCCAATGTTCATAAACTATTTCCCAAAACCACAAGTAGCAATAATCAACTGCAGAGGATTGCGGACCAAAATACGAGAGGATGTAGACTGTATACTGATTTAGATACCAGACCAAAATATTGGATCAAACAATGACTTAGACTTGCAGTCACAACTCGTATAACATGGTGACATCAATGAAAACAAAAAAATTATAGTTATCCATTCTTCTTCATTCTTCTAACATGAAGTGCATTATAGTCCTCATCATTCTCAATCCTTGACCTAAAACATCCCTTTAGAGTGAGGTAAATTAGGGTAGCCCTCTGCTCTTGGTTCTCTGTGACCTAGAACCTTGACGTGGTTGGTCCCCCTCTCTTATATTTTTGGTGAACCTGACATGAACCATTTTGGTTTCATCTTGCAGTACTGAAAGCTCCTTTCCTCGTGTTCTAGGAGTGTTGTAGGTGTGAGAATTGTGGGGATTTTCATCTCACAACCCAACCTATGACCCTTAGAAGACATAGTTGGAAGGTTAAAAGTGTTGCATAATGAAACCTTGATTGGGCCATTGTCCTATTATACAATCTTTGGGGGGCTTTGTGAGAGTATCGTTCAGTGCACATGATTGATGAGCCTAGTTTTTGGTCTACTTTTGGGTAGAATCTATAGTATATTTTCTCATAGATATCATGGAATTTAATGTTTAAGTTTTGGTATTGGATTAATGTTTCCCTTAAACCATTGACATTTGACATTATCCTATCTCTGCAAGATTTAATGATATTTGGCATAATATGTGGGTCATCTATATTGATTTTGCATGTGATTAATGAATGTTTCTTTGAGTGGTTATTGATGTGTAGTTATTATGCATACTAACCTTGTCCTGCATATTTAATACCTCAAGTTAAGGAAGACACCACTAGCTGGACATGCACCATAACGTCTAGCTGAGAAATCACTTCAAGTCAAAGGTAACTGACAACAAAGATTCTTCATGCAACTAAATGCAATTTCCTTGTAGTGGACCTTAACGATCGAGCATGCATGGGCATTACTGTTGTGTTGGATCTGTGTTTGACTTACATGTGTGACTAGATTCCATGCATGCATAATCGTCGGTGCTCCACTTTCCCTTTTTTTCCCTAAATGGCATCCTCACAATCATGGATTTGACTGCCTTGTTTAGGTATAGTAAAAATAATGATTTGATGCTCCTTCTTTAGAAGGTTGCATGATTTGACATTGTACTCTCATTCTCCACTTTCAGTAATACAAACAGACACATTACTCTATGTATGCATGATTTTCAGTGAATAAAATAAAGTTTTAAGTTTGAGCATTTGAGTTCTTGTTAGTTTAGAGGATACTTATCCAAGGGGGCCAACTTGGTGAGTAATATGTTCTCTTAGTTTAGCATTAGCTTAGTATTGTTTGATGTTTGATACTTAGTTAGAAATCTAGCATTGACTATTCCTACAGCCATTAGAATTCCATTCTATGACTGTTCTTGTAGCCAAAGTAGACAGAGTAGTCCCTATTTATCATATAGATTTTCATTCTTGCTCTACATTTCAACTTAAGCATAGTTTTTGGTTAATGTTCAACATTTGCTTCATTTCCTTTTAGCAATTTACCTTCAGTATTTTGTTTCTTAGCTATAGAATGCAATGACTACTTGAGCCCCTAGTGCACATACAGTGCTAACCCATTTCAAGTTCACGTCCCTAGGTTGACAAGTTAAATGCACCTTCATGATGATTGAATGACTATTCAGGTTAGATGTCCAGTCTCTGAATCAAGGCTGGAAAGGCTTAGTTATGAGATCATTTTAGGAGGCCAACATTTTTGGCACTATTGTCGGGGATGGTGTCAAGCTAGGAAGTTTTTTGGGGTCATTGTTAGTTTTTGCTGTAGTGTTTTTGAAATTTGTTCTTAGCATATCCTCATTTAGAAATTAATGACCCCCCTGATTCTTTACCAATTCTTTGTGTGAGATGACTAATAGTGAGTGATACCACATGCATAGAGGAAGGAGAAGGGATGCTTATGGGAGATTCCTTCCTAAAAATCCTCATCCATTCCAACTAGTTGAGTACCAGAACTTGCTAGAAGAAGAAGATCCACACCCCTTTGCAGACACATATCTTGACTTGACCAGCTCTGAAGTCTCCTCAAAAGATCAAAATCATCTTGAGAATCCCTTTTCCTTAGAGCCACATCAAGTAGGAATGGGTGATGCAAATAGGAACAGACAAAATCAACCAGCTTTTCCTTTCCCCATTGCTCATCAAAATGAAGTTGACAACATCAAGAACATTCCTACCTCTGCACTCCCCAAGTTTTATGGGCTTGTGACAGAAGATCCTGATACCTTCTTATTTGATTTTGACATACTCTATAGAAGTTATGATTATACTACTGATGCACATAGGCTTAAGTTATTCCCCACCACTTTGAAAGAGGATGCACTAAGATGGTTCATGGGCCTAGGTAGAGATACTATGGAAACTTGGGAAGACATGAAGACAAAATTCCTTGAGAAGTACAAGGAATATTGTAGGGGTAGTGACATGAAAGGAGGTGTCATTTTTAAGATGTAGCAGAAGGAAGATGAGAGCTTGGAAGATTACATTGCAAGGTTTCTATTTTTCTTGCAAAAATCTCCACACCATGCACTTAATGAGGACTCACAAAAGCTACTTTTCCTGAGAGGAATTAATGATAGCTACACTGATGCTTTGGACCTCATGGAAGGAGGAGATATCTCCCAAGTTCCTTGGGAGGTGTTGGTTCACAGATTTGTCCTTCGAAAATAACTACAAAAATGACTCAAATTTCCAAAGAGGAAGAACAAATAGTACCAATAGTTGAGTCACTTGCAATGGTATTTGCAAGTGCTCTTTGCTTATTTTACAAGGCATATCTACCTTTGAACAATTTGCAATGAATGGAAAACTCAAGGTATGCTTTTAACTAGAAAGTAGAAAAAGGTGAACTAACATTTACTCATAACCATGAAAGTAAATGCGATGAACATATTCAGAGGGAAATGAATGTAAAAAAATGATACAAAGCCCATTTATTCCACACTCATAAAAGAAATAAAAATAATGAGCAAGGAATTTTATTTTTTAACAAATGATTCATTTTGCATTCAAAGCTCCAGAAATAATTTCACTTGCAGCTAGCCATGATAGACTTAATATTGGAAGACAATTGCAAGAGTGCAAAGTCTACTGATAATTTAAAGAAAACATTTATAAATGCAAAGAAAAAAAACACTTTCTTTATTCCTCTATATCAAAATTTAAGTGCAAAGGCTCAACATTCTACACAACTAACTGTACCAAAGAAAACCCCCTACCTAGCCCAAAAAAAGATGCCTCTATCATTAACCTAGAGGCCAATATATACATGTACATCTAAAACTATTACATTACAAAAAGTAATGGTCTTGAAAATGACTAGCGACAATCGTTTTAAGTAAATACATTACTATTCCTTGTCATGGAAATATTCCATGCATCTTGCTAATCCACCGGTAGAGCTGGTACTCTATACAGCTCCAGTTGCATTTCCATAACCAAATTGTTAAATTCAACATGTTCCTCTTCTTTATCTAAAACCTGAATGGTCCTATTGTACTCCACATAATTGGTTTTCTCCTTCTAGGCTAGTGAACGTAGCTGAGAAACAATGTTGAATTTTTCCTCCTCTGGCCAATTCACATTTGGTTGGAGAATAGGAACAAGTTCATCTTCCCATTCCCAGACATCACCTTGAAGTACCATTTTGGAAAAAAGATCTGAAACCGAAAATCTCTGCCACCTTCTCTTATGTGCAAATCTATTTAAATTCGGTGGCGAAGAGTGGTCATTTATTTATTAGGAAAACATGTCAAACTATTGCACCAACTTCCTTATTAAAGAGTTGTCCTTTCAGGGGATCTTTAAATATTACATTTAAATTTTTGTTTTCATCTTAGGAAATTAGATAAGACGTTCCTTAAAGGCATTGTACACTTCATTAAATGCACTAACATTTTGAAAATGGTACATCCAGCTGAGGTTACCCCATCGCTACAAACTAGAACCTTGTAACGATAAATCGGGAGTTTTGGAGTTTCAAAAACTGTCAATATCTTGATAACATAGAACATCATTTCCTTAGCTACAAAGGGTCGGGCGATTTCAGAACATTAGAACTTAATGACTTGGTTCAAGATTTTGTTAGGACCACGACAGTTATGAAATTTGAAGAAGTCATGACTTGCACAAGTTACCATGAAAGGATGTGATTTTAAGCTTGTCTTGAAATAAAATTTTAAGGGGTAACAAGAGGATATCAAGAAATTCTGCCAAAATCACTCTAGGGAAGCTTCAAAGAAAGGGAGATCCTATCAGTCTTCCATGGGTAAGTCAACTACCGGTGGAGTTTCAAGAATGGAGATCACTCATTTGCTAGAAAACTTCAAGCAAGAAATTATCAACAATCTAGCTACTCAGCTAGACACGCTTTAGGCCAAAAAGAAGCAATTGGAGGAATAGATGATGTTGACAGAGTATTGTCCCCACTGCAGACAAAAGAAGGACTGTAGATGTAAGATGGTAGCTAACCTGAAAAGCAAGTAGGTTACACTTGAGTTCAAGCCAATTCAGATTGAAGAAGACCAAGTCTACTATGTTGCACAAAGGAAGCCTTGGGCTCCAAGACAAGGTATGCCACCAGATCCACTATTGTATGTTGGACCATATTTTAACTCTTATTCATCTAGTAACTAATGGCAGCCCCCATATCCACCCAGTTATGGAGGATATCCACCACAACCTTGGAGTAACCCTCCAAATGCTTGGCCTAGCCATCAAAGTCCTCCACCTTAATGGCAGCAACCTCAGGGGAACTGGTAGCAATTTCAAGGGCACTAACAACCACCTCCAGGAAATTGGCAGCAAATAAATCAATGGAGAGGAGGACAACAATGGCCTACTCAGAACACCAGCTACATGTAGCCACCTTTTTAGCCCCAACAACCTGCTATAATGCTTCCACCTACTAATCCAAGTTCAAATGCACCTAAACCAACTCAGCTACTAGCTCAGCCCACACCCAATCCTAATAACAAACCACAACAACTTGCATATTCTGCTGATTCAAATCAATTCCCTGCATATGCTATGAGTGTAAGCGATATCCATTTGCATTTAGGAACCAAGCTACTAGCCCCTTCTAAGCCCATCATTACTGAAATTCCTATGGAAGAGGAGGATGAGCCTCTGAATGATTGTATTCAACCAAACACCCCTAAAAATCTTGAACTAGTTCAAGCCAAGTAGACCGAGCAAGAACCACCATTTCTTTATAGACCAGAAGTTTCCAAGAAGAAAGAAGAAAAGGAGGATACCACTTTTGACATCCTGGATCAGCTAAAGCATATATGTGTTCAAATACCCCTATTTCAAGCCATAAAAGATGTTCCAATCTATGGCAAGGCTATCAAGTAAGCTTGTCTTAAGAAGCCAAGAAGGAAGAAGAAAGACCCAACTACAATTCATGTGGTGGGCCAGCTAGCTAATATCATGTTGGGAAAAGTGACTATTCCCAAGTATAATGACCCAGGTAGTCCTATGGTAGAAGTCATCATAAATGGGATTCAAGTGAAGAATGCTCTGATTGATTTAGGGGAAACAATCAATGTAATGACCAAATACATTCTACAACTAAATATTGCAAGTATGAGATCTACTCCTACTGTCCTGTAGCTTGTTGATAGCTCTACTGTTAAGCCTAATGGTGTAGTGGATGATCTTGTGGTAATTCTAGACTCCTGGGAATATCCAATAGATTTTATGATTCTTTCTCCTAAGCCTACACTAGGTGAGTATCCCATCATTCTTGGAAGGCCTTGGTTGGAAACTGCAGATTCCTACATTGGATGTTGGTTAGGTGACATGACCATTTCAGATGGAAGGAGTGCTAAAATTTTTGTTCTTTATCCAACTGCTCAGCCATCTCATGATGAAGAAGATTTTGCATGGCCACAAGTTGGTGAAGAGGCCGAGGAAGTCAATTCTATGGCATAGCTTATGATGCTAGGAAGAAGCTCTTTCATGTAGCTCCAAGATGAGGATGAAATGCTGACTAACATCATTTAGAACCATTATGAAGTGGGGGAAGAATCATCTTCTACTTCAGTCAGGACACTTTTTCCTGTTCTTCCTATAGCCACTATTCCTACAGATGTCCTTCCTGCAGCCACTCTTCCTACAAACATTGTTCCTACAGATAGAATTCCTATAGCAACAAGTACATTCCATACATTGTTGTCATTTGAACTAAAGGTACCATGCATTAATGAAGAATCCATAGTAGAGCTAACTACACAAGTACAAGTGTCAAAGGGAAAATATTTGAATGTTAATAGTAAATTGAATGAAGATCAACAACTATTATTGGAAAATCTATTAAGGGCCCATCAACATGCATTTGCGTGGGATTATCACAATATGAAGAGATTGGATCCTAAACTTTGCACCCACATAATTTATATCAGAGATGATTGCGATCCAATAAGACAACCACAAAGAAGGATTAACCATGCACTAAGAAAAATTGTGAAAGGAGAACTACAAAAATTGCTAGATGTAGGATTTATCTACCCCATTTCAGATAGTCAATGGGTGTCTCCATTAGTGATTGTGCCCAAGAAAGGAGGGAAGTGGAAAATTTGTGTCAATTATAGGGAACTTAATGCTACCACCAAGAAGGATCACTTTCCTTTACCCTTCGTTGATCAAGTTTTGGACACACTTGCAAGAAAGAAATACTTCTCGTTTTTAAATGGATTCAATGGCTACAACCAAATTCAAATTGCACAAAAAGACTAGGAAAATATCACATTTACCTATCTATGGGGGACCTACACCTATTCAGTACTCCCATTTGGCTTGTGCAATGCACTTGCAACTTTCCAAAGGGTAGTCATTAGTATATTTTCATACATTTCTCATGATTGCATGGAGATTTATATGGATGACTTCACCACTTATGGTGTTTATTTTGATCAAGCATTGGAGAACCTCAAGAGAGTCCTACAGAGGTGTGAGGATCAAAACATTTCCTTAAATAGTGAAAAATGCTTCATGATTATGCAAGAGGGTGTAGTTCTTGGCCACTACATCTCCCACAAGGGAATTCAAGTAGATCCTACAAAAATTGAGGTAATCACAAATCTTCCTACACTTGGAAAACAAAAGGATGTTAGGAGTTTCTTGGGTCATGCAGGGTATTATAAGCAATTCATCAAGGATTTAAACAAGGTAGTAGCACCATTGTATACCCTTCTCACTAAAGATGCTAAATTTTAGTGGATTGAAGCTTGTGACAAGGCATTTTCTTCCTTGAAGGAAGCTTTGAAAAATACTCCTATACCTAGGGACCTAATTGGGAGCTTCCATTCCACATTCACACTGATGCATCAAATTATGCCATAGGAGCATTCTTAGAACAGAAAGAGGGAGCTATTGAAAATGCTATTTACTTTGCTAGCAAAAATTTGCAAGGAGCTAAATTCAATTATACAGTGATAGAGAAAGAGATGTTGGGAGTAGTCTATGCACTAAACAAATTCAGACATTACATAATGGGCTACCAAATATTTGTGCACACTGATCATGCAGCCATTATATATCTCATGAATAAACCCTTGATAACAGGTAGATTGGAAATATGGTTATTTTTTATGCAGGAGTTTGATATAACCATTGTAGATAAGCCAAGGAAGGCTAATGTTGTTGCAGATTTTCTTTCAAGGCTAACTACATCAGAAGATAATCAGCCCATAGATGAATCTTTTCCTGATGAGCATCTATTCTCTCTTAGTGTACAAATACCTTGGCATGCTGACATAGCCAATTACTTGGTTATAGGTAGAGTTCCTTCTCACTTCTCCCCAAAAGAGAAAAGGGCACTCATTGAAAAATATTTTCCTTTCTCTTGGATTGTTGGATGTTTGTTTTATACTAGACCTAACCATGTCATGAGAAGATGTGTGAGAGAAGATGAGACATATGAATTTTTTCACGCATGTCATAATGAACCATGTGGAGGACACTTTGTGGCCAAAAGGACAATAATGAAGATTTTGACCACAAGATATTACTAGCCAACACTCCACAAGGATGTGGGAAGGTATACCAAAAAATGTGATAGATGTTGCAAGGTGTGACCCTTGGTCTGTGTGACCCTTGGTCTTCCTTGCAGCACTAATGCTTTGGTTTGTGACATGGTCTAATTGCCTCCTGTGATTCTTAACCGAAGCTTGTATCGGGCATTGACAGGTCAATCTTTTGGTGCAACGACAAGTCCAACAATTTGTATTAGAGCTGGTCATAGGTTCAAACCCTGCACTTGTGTTTGGGGGATTGTTGCAAGGTGTGACCCTTTGTCTTCCTTGTAGCACTAACGCTTGGGTTTGTGACATGGTCTAACTACCTCATGTGGTTCTTAATCAAAGCTTTTATCAGGCATTGATAGGTTGATCTTTTGGTGCAACAGTAAGTCCAACAATAGATGTCAAAGAATGGGAAAACCAACTAGATCTGATGAGATGCCACTGTGCCCTCATTTAGTGATCACTCCCTTTGAAAAGTGGGGATTAGATTTTGTGGGAACAATTGACCCTCCATCAAATGATAAGTCTTATATATTGGTATGCACTGATTATGTGACAAAATGGGTAGAAGTTAAGGCCATGAAACATGCAAGGGATAACAAGGTTGCAAAATTTCTTTATGAGGAGATTTTCACAAGATATGGAGTTCCAAGAGAAATAGTGACTAATCAAGGGCCACAATTCACATCAACTCTTGTTGCGGCACTAGTGAATGAGTACAATATAAGGCATATAAATTCTACACCTTATCACCCCCAAGCTAATGGCCAAGTTGAAGTGACAAATAGAGAAATTGAAACCATTCTGACTAAAATAGTAGCTATCCATAGGAAATATTGGGAAAATAGATTACCTGAAGCCATTTGGGCCTATAGGATGACATGGGAAACAACTATAGGTTCAGCCCATTTGAGTTGTTGTATGGAAAGACAACTATGATGCCAATTGAATTTGAACATAAAACTTTGTGAACTGTATTGGATTTAGGGATGGACATTTCTAAAGCACATAGAGAAAGAATCATGCAGCTAAATGCTTTGAATGAAATAAGGAGAGAAGCCCTGAAGCATACAGAAGTAGTGCAGAATCAAAGAATCAAGTGGCATGACAAATTTATCAAGGAAAAGAAATTCAAACTAGGAGATTATAAACAAGGTGGCTAGGACCATACAAAGTTATTGAGGTCTTTCCCAATGGAGTCATTCAGCTTACCACCATTGAACCTGTCAGGTTCAAATTACTTGTCAATGGTCATCACCTCAGATTATATTATAAGCCAACTTCTAAAGAAGAGTTCCTACAACAATTCACCAAGCACTCAAAGCTTCCTAGTGTCCCTCCTTCAGCCTAATTGAGGTACGTACTTTCCATAATACAGACTTTCACTTACGTGGAAGTCCATTTCTTCGTCATCCACCCATCCACCCATCCATCACAACCTTTCTCTCTCTTCCATCACTTCATTCCACCTCATCTTCATTTATTGCTCAATTCATTTTCCAACAAGGTGAGCATTACTTTATTCATGATCTTTGTAGTCAATCTTCCACACATTCAAGTATGTGTGCATTAATTGTTATCTTTAATCATATTTTAAGTACATTCATTTAATCATTGTATGTTAGTATAGGTATTCGCATAAATTCCATCATTACCTATCAATCGCCACTCCCATCTCACATTTGTGCACACATGTCCAAATTTAGGTTGGGGGGAGGGGAACGAAAAAGATGAAAATATTTTATTATCCATGTGTCAAATCATATTAGGCTTCGGTAGAAATTTTAAAATGAGTTGATTTGAAATCCAAGCAATAGAACGACTTGCATGCATGAAGTGACAATAACTGTAGTTGTCATTTCTTCCTATCATAATTTCCCTTTATTACTCCTTTTTAGTCAATGTTGCACTAGAATTTAGTAGGCACTATAGGGAAGTGCATTTGATTTTCAGAAGGGGAATTGTAGAAAAAGAAGTTGCAGATCATTTTATATTATAGACAATGGGAGGTGGGTTAATTCGAAACAAACCCACGGTGCATGATATTTTACTACAAGATGCACAATGCCTGACTGAATTTCAAAAATGTGGATGGATAGATTACTTTTTGAAGTTGGATGGTTTTGATGAAGGCATTGCCCTTGAATTTGTCCAAAAAAATTCAAAAGGAAAAGCCACAGTAAAAGGGTTAGAAGTTATGGCAATAGAGGAAAGAATTGTAGAGGTTACAGGGTTACTTACTAATGGTGAAAATTACCCTATTTCTAGAGATGCTAGGTCAACCAGGGCTGAATTCGTAGAACCAAATGACCCTCTATTGAGCATAGAGAAGCAAAGCACAAAAAGAATGTATTTGCCTGAGCTGTGGAAGTAGATAGCTTTGTATGCCATCAAATACATTACTTGTGAGGGTCGCCAGTCAAACTTGCATTTTGTCCACTTCAAGATTTTGAATCACATGAGGCATAGAAGGAGGATGAATGTGCCCAACATGCTATACAATCTTCTCTCAATCATGGTGGTTAAGACCCAGAAAGGTAGGGATAATTTTGTTTCGCACCATTGCTTGATTAAATTGCTAGTTGAAAAATATCTATGTGATGTTTTTGGAATGACTTGGGAAGATTTGATTAAAGTTGATCATTTGTCACCATTGAGCATTTGTCACCTAGGGCTATACCTCAATCCCATAGATCTAGCAGAAGAGTAAGCATGGCTGAAGCCATTCCTAGTGCTTCAACCTCTAGTGCTAGCTCTAGCATGAATCCTCTTGCAGCAAAGGTAGCCATAGAAATTAGTTCTTCTGAAATAGAGCACTTAGAAAAAGAAATCTCTTCCTCAGATTCTAATGATGAAGTTCCACTTGAAACCCTCATGAAAACTAAGGCATAACAAAGGGAGGTAGAAATGAGAAAAGGGAAGGCTAAAACACAGCCTGTAGAAATAAAAGTGTCAAGTTCTAATAAGAGGAAGGTTGATACTATTCATCCTGTAGCCAAAGGAAAACATGACACACCTCCCAGGAAATCAAGACCAGTAGGGCTTGCGACCAGTACACCTTTGTAGGAAATCCCTAAACTTGGTGTGACCTCACATGAGGACCCTAAAGCTCCAATGGAGTAGGAGTATGTTGAAAAATAAGAAGGCATATTTAAGAGAGCAGCACACATAACACTGGATGATCTTGATAGCATTGAGGAAGAATTGGAGGAAAATCAGGACTTCCTACAACATGAGCAAGAGGTCATGTAGTGTGAAGTCTTGTAGTAATAGCCAGAACCAGAGCAGGAGTTCCTGCAAGAACAAGAGTCCCTATAGAAAAAGGAAGAAGAAATAGTACCCTTACAACTAGAGATAACTGGACAACCTGAGTCCATGCAAATAGTACCATATGAGGAGTAGCCATCAACAAAAAGACTAGTAGGCATTCATAATCCTCCTAGTTTTACAATACATGTAGCAATTTTGAAACTCTGGAAAGAGATACAAAGAAGGGAGGAAGAATGGAAAAATGGAAAAATGGAATTTGAAGGAGGAAATTCAAAAGGATGAAGAGATTGATGAAAAAGATGCAGAAATTGCTACCCTGAAGCAAAGGGTAGATGATATGGCAGCTTTGGTACCAAAGATTCTAGAATGTAGAGAACCCCTGAGGGTCTATGCTCTACTCCTAAAAGAGAAGTATCTCTCTTTTAATATGTCAAGACTTGCCTCAAGTTTGAATCCTTCTATTGATACCCCTATGGAATTTTTCAATGCTTATAGGATTGCCTCCCTTGAATTGAAGAATTTGCTATGTGAATTTTATTTGCATAATTATGTTGTCACAAGAGACCATGATTGGAACCCATTGTTGTATGTTAGATATGTTCAATTGAGAGCATTCATGTCTTGGGTGCAAAATGAGATTAGTTGGGGACAACAACATGGTGCTTATAAACAATTGGAGTCTAATATCCCTCTTCCTGTTAGAGTTGAATCAAGCAACCCAAGGGATATTTATAGAGAATGGAATAGAATGTTGCTTAGACCAAGTTATGGAAATAGGATTATGCCTTGGATTGAGGAAGTTTACACTGAGTATGAGGTAAAGATAGCAGCAAAAGAGGAAATCGTGAGGAGATGTTTATCCCAGATATGGAATAGTTTGACTGATGAGCCGAAATAGGCTGAGCCTCATTCCATCCACAATTATGCTGCAACATTAAAAATAATTGAGAACATATTCATATTGGGAGAACTTAGGGATGGCATTGGCTTCCCTTAACTTTTCAGCCACCCATGCTCATGTGGCCCATGCCAAATTTTAGATTCTACTAGAGTGATATTGCTGCAAAAACGAAGAGATGGGACAGGTTTTATAGATTGGGAGGATTCTATTGGGATCCTGACTCACGTATTGCAGCCACTGATGTCAGACAACTCTTAGTTGAAAATTTTAGAGCTTTGAATAGGTAGAAGAACAACTCTTCCCCTACTGGAGGACCATCAAGACATTAGGTTGGGGGGAGTGATGAACCTAGTTTTTGGTCTAGTTTTGGGTAGAATCTATAGTCTATTTTCTCATAGATATCATGGACTTGAATGTTTCCCTCCAACCATTTACATTTGAAATTATCCTATCTCTGCAAGATTTAATGATATTTGGAATTAAATGTGGGTCATCTATATTGATTTTGCATGTGATTAATGAATGTTTCTTTTAGTGGTTATTGATGTGCAGTTATTGTGTGTACTAACCTTGGCTTGCATATTTAATATGCCAAGTTAAGGAAGACACCACCAGTTGGGCATGCACCATAACGTCCAGCTGAGAAATCACTCCAAGTCAAAGGAAGCCAATAGAAAATATTCTTCATGCAACTAAATGTAACCACCTTGTAGTGGAACTTAATGATCAAGCATGCATGGGTGTTACTATTGTGCTAGATCTGTGCTTGACTTGCATGTCTAACCAGATTCCATGCATGCATAACTGTCATCACTCCACTTTCCCCTATTTTACCTAAATGGTGTCCTCCCAGTCGTGGAGTTGACTACCTTGTTTAGCTATAGTATAAATAATGATTTGACGCTCCTTCTTCAGAAGGTTGCGTGATTTGACATTGTACTCTCATTCCCCAGTTTCAGTAATACAAATAGACACATTTCTATGTATGCATGATTTTTCAGTGAATAAAATAAAGTTCCAAGTTTGAGCATCTGAGTTCTTGTTAGTTTATAGGATACTTATCCAAGGGGGACCACTTGGTGAGTAATCTATTTTCTTAGTTTAGCATTAGCTTAGTATTGTCTACTATTTGATACTTAGTTAGAAATATGGCATTGACTGTTCCTGCAGCCACTAGAATTCCATTTTGTGACTATTCCCGCAGCCAAAGTAGACAAAGCAGTCCCTATTTGTCACAAAAATTTTCATTCTTGCTCTACATTTTAGATTAAGCATAGTTTTTGGTTAATGTTCAACATTTACTTCATTTCCTTTTAGTAATTTACTTTTAGTATTATGTTTCTTAGTTGTAGAATGCAATGACTACTTGAGCCCCTAGTGCACATACAGTGTTGACCCATTTCAAGTTTGTGTCCCTAGGTTGACAAGTTAAATGCACCTTCATAATGATTGAATGGCTATTCAGGTTAGATGTCCAATCTCTGAATCAAGGTTGTAAAGGCTTAGTTATGAGATCATTGTAGGAGGCCAACAGTGATGGCCTCTTTTTTGCATCAACTTATCCCCTCTGATCAACCTATGAGTAGTGGTATAGGTATAACCTTCCCCTTGCAAGATTTTCTAATGGGATTTAATAGGGAACAATCTCTACTCTACATCCTTGCACGAATCAACAAAACACTGTAGCAGGTGTTCTTGTTGATCTAACATCTCAAGTGAATATCATAACTGAGAAGGTCATGCCAATTAAATTTCTACATACATATGGGTATGATGCACCTATGAGCACCATCTGCACATACAACGGACTTTCCATACCTCCTCTTGGTAGTATTGTTTTATCAATTCTCGTCGATCTAAATCTGCAAATCTTTTGTTCAATATAATTTTGGGGTCTAAACTCTTCAGAGTGAAGTTGGGTATCCCATGGTTAGTAGCTATGAACATATTTTCCTTGGTTGTGTATAAGTGTTTGAAATTCATGAATGAGGGTTTTGTACATGTGATCCACAACACTGGCTATAAACCGCTAGTTGAACATGGTAGTTATTCCTTAGATTACTTTTGGCCTGCACCTGTTGGTCCTATTCCATCTAGAAAGGACCTCTTGTACTAGACTTATCAAAAGTACAAGAAAGGGTGCTTAATGCCGAGAGTGAGATACCATCCATCACCTTATGTTGTTTCACATAGGGCCTACTTAAAAGTTGGCAATGATGTTGCCAAGGCACATAGAAGGGAAGAAGAGAAGCGCTCCCTAGATACTTTTTCTTCCTCTTCCATTGTTCAGCTTGACACTCCCTCTCGCCCTACTATGGCTCCATTAGATTTTGTTTCACATTTGCGAGAGAATCCTATGGTGCCCGCTTGGTGAAAGCCTAAGCATCCCGCATTCGAGCTTCCTGTTCTGCCCATGGAGCCTAGCCCATTCAATATGGAAAAAAGAAAGGCCCCCATGGGGAATCCTCTATGTCTTGGCCTTCGTGGCCTCCTACCAATCCTAATCCAAAAGCAGTAAACAAGAAGAGGCCCGCTTCCAAGGGACTAGAGCCGACTCCCCTTGTTGTTTCTCAACCTACTCCTCCTGCTCCCATTCAGGAGCATGTCCCTCTGCTAGAAATAGTTGTGGTGGACACTCCCATGGCTGATTAGGAGTCTTCCACTCCTTCACAACCTTTGTCCTATAGCTTGAAGAGTCACAGAAACCACCTTGCACATGAATGCCAGTGTCAGTGAAAGGATCTCACGGTTGAGCAGGCTACCTTGCAAAAAAATGAAGAGGAGATTACCACCCCTACTTTAGGGTCTCCTACTATGTCCTCCTCTCTCCTCCCCTCTAATTCTATTCAACCAAGCCCCATATTGCTTCCAGCTACTATTATGAGTGTGTTTGACCCCAAAAAGGTGTAGGTGTTCATCGCTCCTTTGGTTGAGCCACCCTTGTCAATGTCCCTTCTAGACATTCCACCTTTCCTAAAACCTATGGATATGCCAAATACTTTGGTGGTGTCTACTACAATTTTATCCTCCTCTTCCTTTGTGCCTCTTGCCTCATCTGTGGGGAGTTCTCATCCCTTAGAGAAGCAAAAGATGGAGGATGGCCCTTCCAGCAATAGAGGGCATAAGAGGAGCCCACCTTCTCTGAAAGGCGGTCCCACACTGACTTGTTCTATCCTAGTGATAGAACCAGTCTCGACATCCCCTAAGTTTGTCACCGCTCCTGAGTCCTTTGGTGAGCCACGTGATGAATCTTAGGAATAACCCTCTCCATCTATTGAGGTATGATATGGCACTCCAGTGAAATGCATGTTCAATTCTCTAGATGAAGTTTCGGCCTTGTCAGTGATCTTCACGAAATCATTGACCATAGCTCCATAATAGCCTAGTGGAGAAGACCTTGTGGGGCCTTCTTCCTTATCCCTTGTTGTGGGAGGGTCAAAAGCTCCTCACCTTAATATTCCACCACTATAGGCTCATCGTCCTGACCCTTATGATGATCCATAATGGGAAGTAGACAACTTCTTGGTCGATGAGTGCTAGGGGGAGGCCTCTTCTTTATCTTTAGATTAGAAGTGTGTGTGTTGTGATGTGTTCCCCCATAATCATCCTATGTGTTCCTAGATGACCCTTATCACCCTTGTAGGTGCTTGGATACAAGAGTGGTTTTTGTGTCATAAACCTTGTTCTATCTGTATCATCATTCTTCCATGTTTGTGTTTTATTTTCAACAAATTGGGGATGATGCAAAGTGTTGGGGACATTTAGGCTTCCCTTCCATGTTGACCCAATTTTTTTATTTTTACTTTGTATTCTCGTGCATTCTTCACATGGTCTGATATAGTAGGGGGTTGATGATAGTTCATTTATATACTATTATTATTATACTTATATATATTTATGAGCAATTCTAACCTTTACATATCAGATCACCCCTATGCCATTTGTTTATGTTTATTTCTCCTTTTCTCTTTTCTTATCTTTTTCCCTTCTTTCTTGAGTTGTCCCTTTCATGTGTGAAAATTCCATTTCTATGATGCTACAATTTTTAGAAAATGCATTCACTGCCAATGAATATTTTCTCAAAAATCCTCGCAAACATTTCTTTTCCAAAACTACATTCACAACTACAACCCCTAACGGAATGTGCTTCCTTCATCATGGGTTCACAAAGAAAGGGCTTGAGAACTTCCCTTCGAGGTGGGAGCATACCTTACCTTCCCCTCACAAGGGATCATTTTCTTCCTTTCAAATTCCTTGATGAAGTGAACATCTTTCAAATGGATTCCTTAATGATGAATATATTTGAGAAAAAATGTCTCTCTTTGTACTTTTGAACAACGCATCCCTTAGGTAGACCTTCTTCTTATGCTGGGTTCCTGAGGGACCCCTTTGAAATCCTTCCAATTTACTAACGATCTATGTGACTATCCACTTTATTTCCTATGTATCTGCTTTATTTTAGACATGATTTATTTGTGGGTAAACAGGTCACTTTGCAGGTGCACCTGTGAAGCCGCTTTCTAGTTGTACTCTATGGAGTCTCCTCCTTTGGGTTTCCTCCATCTAAGAGATCTTGGGGGATGCCTCCTTGTAGGTCTGCATGCCTCTAAGGTTCTTTCATTTTTGTTTCCTTCATGTGAGAGATCTTACCTCCTTGCAGGTCTACGGGCTTGTAAGACACATACTTCACGGGGCTTCCTTCATGTGAGAGATCTTGGGGGCTACCTCCTTGTAGGTTTGTGGGCCTGTGAGACACTTTCATCCTATAGGATTTTTCCATCATTGGTCCAAGGGCCTTCGATGTACCTTGTGCAACTTCATAGTTCTACAGGGCTATGGATTCTTTTGTTCCAACCTATGCTTTTGAGCTCACTAGATCGCAATCTTCTTCCTTGATGGTTCAGGTATACATCTCTAACTCTACTAACTCTTTGATCTACTTTACCGAAGCACTCATCAGTACTTGTGCTTGCTAAAGTGGGAGAAAAATGTATAGGAGTGAATATGCACCCTTTACACAAATTTCCCTTTCACATACCTTCACCTTAGAAAATCAAATCTGAAGGTGAAATTCCATATCACCCAACTGCCTTCCCTCCACTTGGAATTTTTCTCTTGTGTTGATGAGAGAATATTTTTCAGAGATGCGCGTGTGGTGCACAGATGTCTGTGTGGAGCACTTAGGTCCATGATAGATTCCTACGTCTGAATCTGGAAGAGGCATTACACTTTCGATTGGGGTTGATTTGTAATGTCCCTCTTCAACCAACCGACCCCAAAAATGGCAGATTCTTCCCTCTTCTCCTTCAAATTCATCCATTCTTCATTCAATCCATATTTTCTTCACATTCTCAAGCATTCTCTAAGAAATCCAACTTCATTCTCAACATTATCTTCACTCTTTGGCAACACTTCAACACTCCATTGTAGCAACAACACTCCATCAACTCCACAAAGCAAGTGTGAAGCAAGCATTAGCAACATGGGCTTGGGGTCTTACGAGACCTCCCTTTTCAAGTCCACTTTCTCCTCCATTGGCTAGTGAGATTTTGGGTGGAGGTGGTAACGTTTCACTCCTCTCCTTTGTGATTTGGTTGAGTAGCACTTTATTGTTTTGTAGTGTTTTTTGCATCTTCTACTTTCTTTACTTCTTTATCACGTATTTCTCTCTCATTGCTATTTGGTTGTCCATGGAGGTGCAAACACCAAAATGAGTGTCTGACTGAAGAAGACCCCTATACAGCCCCAACAATTTCCCCCTTCTTTCTTGTGTGCGAGTGAGAGAATGTGTGGAGCTAGCTAGTGAATGTGCATCCTTGTGAGATCATCTTTGTCAACCTAGTTCTCATTTACTTGTTTTATCACTTTAGTTTCTATTTCCTATATCTACTTATTATGTTTTTACTGTCAAGATTAGCTAGCTAGGTTGTAAGTTTGTTTTTGAGTAGTTTGCATTGTGTTCACTTTTTTCTGACCATACGGATGCTAGCACACCCAAGAGATGCCAACACATCATGCTGACATCCCAGAACTACACTACCATCCTCAAACAAAGAGTTGTTTGAGGCACAGTACCAACTCTGAAAACCGGCGCACCTAGCCTAAACTTATGTTTGGATCTGTAGAGTGATAAAAGTGCATTATAGTCCTCATCATTCTTGATCCTTGTCCTAAAACATCCCTTTAGAGTGAGGTAAGTTAGGGAAGCCCTCCGCTCTTGGCTCTCCATGACCAAGAGCCTTGATGTGGTTGGTATCCCTCTCTTACATATGCATTCATCAATAGTTAGTTAGGATTCTCATGATTAGAGTTTAGATAGATTTTCACATTACCCCATTGAGGGATTGTAATAAGGCCTTTGGCTAGTTTTAATTCCCTTGTGGTAGGCCTATGAGCCCTAATTATTCACCCATGAAGCATATGTTACATGTAAGATTGCAAATTAAATAAAGATTCATATTTGCAAAAAACTTTATTGTGTTATTTTCGTTGTGTTGACTCTAAGTTGCATAGTTTGGAAAATTCTCTTTGAACCCTCCATCTATTACTGCACCAAGTGGTATCAAAGTGAGTTTGTGAGTCTTTAAGCCATTCCTTGTGGTGAAAAAATCATCAACCTGAGGTTGAATACATGTGTTTTCAATCGATCACCAACTATGAGGCAGTTGAAACTTTGTAGACAGATCACCGAATTGAGGTAGTTGCACTAGATTCAAGGGGAGAAATGTCACTGAGCAGAGCACCTACTATGGATAATGTTGCTAGAAGAATGGATGAAATGTTGGAAATAATGCGTGAAATGTGAGTTTGATTGGATGTACTAGAAGAAGACCAAAGGTGAGGCCTAAACCCTAGACATGAGGATGAAATTGATGATGAAGCATATCATGTTACAAATTTAATTGAAGAATCCCTAGGTGAAGAAGAATCAAATCAAATGAATATGTTGAAAGTGATCTCCAAAATTCGTAAGTGACCTAGAGTTGAAATTCAAAATTACATGGGAAATTTAAACCTTGATGAATTGATTTATTGGATCAATGAAATGGAAGAATACTTTGAATAATAAGAAATTGAAGATCCGAAAAGAGTCAGATTTGCAAAAAAAAATTGAAAGGTCATGTTGCATTATGGTGGAAAGAAGTTCAATTGGATGGAAATAGAAGAGAAAAGAAGAAAATCATCAAATGGGATAGAATGGTGATAAAGTTAAAAAATCAATTCAAACCTACTAATTATGAACTTGAATTGTTGAAAAGATTACAAAACCTAAGACAAAAGGAGAGATCTATGAAGGAATATACTGACGAATTCTACAAGATAATCATTAGGACTAGACATAGTGAAGAAAGTAAAGAAAAGGGGGTTGGGGCCCTAGCTCGGTTGGCTAAATCTTTCCTATTGCAGGAGGTTGGTCATGAGGTCTAGTCTCCCCCACCCCCGTGGTACTAGAGGGCGTGTCGCGCCAACACCGCTGGTCACGTTAAAAAGTTTACCAGGCGGACTGCAGTTTATATGGGGTCGTGCTACCCGATTCCTCCAGTCTAAAAAAAAAAAAAGTAAAGAAAAGGTGGCGAGGTATATCAATGGACTAAGAACAAACATCCAAGAAGAATTGAACTTAGTGAAGATGACATCAGTTGAAGAAGCATACTAGTTTGCATTAAAGGTGGAAGAGAAGCTAAACAAGAATTTTGAGCAAAGACAAAGAAGCACAAGAGGCAAATTCCTAAGGAGCGGATCACAATCCAGAGAAAAAAGACCCTATGTAGAGCAAAGAAAAGACAAAAAACCCTACTAGAGTGAAGAAAAGGATCACAATTCATACAAAAAAGGAAAAGAAGATAGAAATTTCTACTATAGTGATAGAGGAGGTCATAATTCATACCGCAATGATGGATACCAGAGAGATGAAGGAAGATCTGAGAGAAGACCATTCATAGGAACCTATTTCAAGTGTGGAGATGAAGAATATAGAGAATTTGAATGTCATCAAGGAAGCACTGACAAGAAACCTAAGCATATGGAAAGAGCAGACTATGTAGAAGAAGAACATGTTGAATCCCCTAATTCAGTTGGGAAACCTAAGAAATGTGAATCATTGGTGATGAAGAGACATTTGATGCATGAAGAAGTGACTAAAGAACCACTACAAAGGAAGAGTTTGTTCAGAACTAGATGTAAGTTTGAAGGAAAGGTATATATAAATTTATCATTGTGTAAGAGAGGGGTACCAATTGCATCAAGGATCTAGGTCATAGAGAGTCGAGAGAGGAGGAATGCCCTAACTTACCTCACTCTAAAGGGATTTTTTGGGATGAGGATCAAGAATGAAGAGCACTATGAAGTATTTTTGTCACTCTACAGACCCAAAATTCTATTTGGGGCTAGACGAGAGGGTTTCTGGAGTTTGAACTATACCTCAGATGACTCTTTGTCCGAGGGTGACAATGTGGGTCTAGGACGATAGTGCGGCAGACTAGTGTCTCTCTAGTGCGCTGGCATTTGTATGGCAAGAAAATTTAAAGTATAGTAGAAAAGGATAGAAACCTACTTAATAATATAGTTGGTTGATTTTAATGAAAAGGACAGAATGATAAAGTATAGAAAGTAAGTGCAAAAATAATAAAACAAGTAGATGAGAACTAGGGTGATGAACACCAACTCACTAAAATGGTAGTTCACCAACAAGCTCCACGCACATGTTCACCTACACACAAGAAAGAAGGGGGAAATTGTTTGGGTTGTATAGGGGCCTGCCTCAGTTAGACCCCCACTTTGGTGTTTTCACCTCCATGGATAGCCAGAAAAGCAATAGAGTAGAAAATATGATAAAGAAAATAGAAGAGAAAAAGAGGTTGTTAAACACTACGAAACAATATTATGATACTCTATCAAACCACAAAAGGGAGAGTGAAGCGTTACCACCTCCACCCAAATTCTCTCAAGGACAATGAAGGGAGAATACAAGCAAAGAACTTAGCAAAGTCACCACAGTCGCAGCAATGATGAAGGGAGGTCTCGCAAGAATCCAAGCTCGCGACTTCTATGGTATCCTCACACTTACAAAATGGAGTGAATGGAGTAACCAGCTACTGTAATGCTCAATGAAGTTGTGAAAGCTGCTTGAATTATAAAATGGAGTCCTCAAGAGAATGTGGAAGATCAAGAAGTTTTTAGAGAGATGAAGTGATAGTGAAGATTGTTCTTTTGAAGGTGGGATGAGAAGGAATAAGTCATTTTCAGGTTAGTTGGTTGACATAACGATGTTACAATTCATCCCCAATGAGGAGTGTAATGTCTCTTCCAAATTCAAACGTGGGAATCCATCACAGATGACAGTGTGCTGCATCAACATCTGCACGCTACACTTGTGTCCCTGACAAACATTCTCTCACCGTCACACAAGAAAAATTCCAAGTAGGTGGAAGGCAGGTTGGTGATGTGGAATTTCACCTTCAAGTTTGATTTTCTAAGGTGAGGGTATGCAAAAGGTAAATTTATACAAGGGGTGCAAATTTTCTCCTATACATTTTTCCCCCACTTTAGTGAGCACGAGTATCAATGAGTGTTCAGTAAAGTAGATTGAAGAGTTAGAAATGTATACCTGAACTTTCAAGGAAGTAGACTACGATCTGGTGAACTCAAAAGTGTAGGGTAAGAAAAAGAATCCATAGGTACTCTCTCTTGAGGAGTTTCAAACAAAAGAAATCGATAGCACCATAGAACTATGAAGTTGCACAAAGTACATTGAAGGCCCTCAAACCAATGATGGGCAAATCCCTTAGGATGTAAGTGCCTTATAGGCTGTAGACCTACAAGAAGGTATTCCACCAAGTACTCTCTCATGAAGGAAGCTTGGTGTAAGGGGACTCAGCAGAGTCAGATTGGAAAGCGGCTTCATAGGCGCACCTGCAAAGCAACATGTTAATCCATAGATAAAACATGTCAACAAACACAAAGCAACCACATAGGAAAACAAGCGAACAGTCACGTAGATAGTCAAAAAATTGAAAGACTTTCAAAGGGGTCCCTCAATAACCCTTGAAAAGAAGAGGTGATGAGGGTGAAATATGTTTTTATTTTACCTTTGTATTTTCCTTTAAACCTTGTCATTTTTTAGGATTTTTTGTTTCTCCTGTCACCATTTGTTAATTAGTTGAAGATGTTTTATAAAATACAAGGAAAAATGAAAACCTATGAATATACTGAAATACTTTGATTATTTATTGGTTTTCTTTGTGATTTTGGTAGCAGGGGATGCTTAATGGATGGTGCATGGATAAGGGAATTGGTGGAATGGATTTGAAGACCATTCAAGAATTATTTGTCATTTTGGTTAAATTTGTCTTGAGTTGTATTTATCTGTTTTAAGTTGTTATTCCATTTTGAAACAATGGAAAAAGACTCCAAACTATTTTTGATTATCTTTTAAGGTTGTTATCCGCAAGCCAAAACAACCAAAGACTCTTCTATGTTTTTATTTAGTAGTGGTTATAAGTTTAATCAGTCTATGGTATCTATAAATACGTATGTCGAGACTCATTCAATAGATGATAATAATATTATTGCAACAAATCTCTATTTTGTGACTTAAAATATTGTGAAGTTACTTGAATGAACATTGGTTAGTGTGGAGTAGCTTGTGTACGTGCAATCCATCATCGATAGTCAAAGAAGGCTGGGCCCACTTCATTGACTACCCAATGATTACTATAGTATGATTGCATTGTGTGGTAATAGGTGTTTAGTCTTACATTTATTTCTCTATGATTGAACAAATTTGCAATTATCATTGTTTACTATTAATGTGTATAAGTTTCATTCAAAAGATTGCATTTGATAAATATTGATTGGTGTGGTTATCAAATGTGCATGAATAAAGTTTAGTGTGTTTCATTTCAGTTCTACTTTTTAAATTATATTTTCTTCTTCATGAGTAATAGTAATACTCTTTACTATTTTTTGTTAATTGGTTTCTATTGTAGACTGTGTGAATATAGAATCATGTCATAGAATTGACAGGAGAATTGAGAGTCGGATTGTAGAATAAACTTAGGCAAAACAATTGCATTTATCCACACTTGACTTTCTAGGTTCAACCCTTTGGAAAACAACCCCAATATCTTTCACAAGTTCCTGACCCTCAGATTGACATCAATGAGTAAACTGGGGAAACTTCGGAACTCTAAAGGATTGATTTAGACTCATCTACTCAAATTAAGATAGAATTACAAGGATAGCATTATCCATCATATCAACCATCGTTTAATCCAATAATTTTTGCGTTGTTGTCAAGGAAAGGTATTCAAGGCCTGAAATGATAGCAAGTTGAGTTAGGACCATTACATCAAGAGGAAAGCCTTTACAACTATCGACCTTGTTAAGGTTAATACTCGTATTTTTTTTTGTAAGTCATTTAGGTGCATGAATCATAGTAGGGATAGTAGAGGAATATTTATTAGAAAAGAAAAGGGAAGTAGTTCATAACCTAAAAAATTTAAAAACAAATCAAAAAAATCTATTGAGGGAACACAACTTGATGAATTGTAAAATAGGTCAAAGCCATCCATTGAAGGAAGTAGTTCAACTCGAGAGAAATTGAAAACTAAATTGCAATCATTAGAGCTACCTGAACCCGATATCAAGAAGTGTTTTATAGAGTCTACTACTATTGAGACACCTATAGGTACCCGTCCAGGTTCTTCTGAAGTATTGTGAAGAAAGGTTGAAAATTTCTTTCAGGAATCTTAAGGGTCGGAAGCTGGTCCATTTTCAGAAACCCAAAATCCATTTAAAACCTACTTTACCCCTTGGGAACTAGATGTCATGGATCCCAACAACAACAACAACAACATTAATAACAACAACAATAGCAATGATGCGAGAGTATTATCCCACAACTCAATCACCTTTGAATTCCCCATTACACACCCTGAAGAGGATGCTCCTATGAAAAATATTCCTCACTCTACTTTACCATTTTTTTGTGGTCTTTTTATTAAGGATCCTGACATTTTTTTATTTGAGTTTGATTTGTTGTGCCACAACTATGATTATCAAAGTGATGCGCAGAAGCTCAAATTATTCCCAACCACATTAAAGGATGCAGCCCTGCGTTGAATCATGAACCTCAGGAATATTAGAAAATGGGAAGTCACGAAGGAATTATTTTTGACCAAGTACTAGGAGTACTGTAAAAAAAAAGAGGTATGGGACAAAATCTTCCACATGACATAGAAAGAGGACGAGTCCATGGAAGATTACATTGAATGCTTCATGTTCAGTTTTCAATGATCACGACAATAGGGGCTAACTCTTGATGTTATTAAAATGTTATTTCTTAGAGGCATAAGAGATGATACTATGAAAGCATTAAATTTAATAGGTAAAGGGAATATTTCTAAAATGGACTTTGACAATATTTGTGACATCTGTAAGAATTATTCAAGGTCTCAACATTTGGGAAGGAACTACCCAAGTAAGCCTTATGCTCCAGCTAATGCAACAGGTATAACGAAGCATGAAATAGGCAATTTACTTGAGGATCTTAAAACTAATTTATTAAATCATATGGGTAAATAGATAGACACTCTTTATACTTGTAGGAAGCAAGAGGAAGCTGAAAAGGCATTGGTTGTGTTTTGTCCGACTTGTCACAAGAGACATAGTAGTGAGGATTTCTCTTACAATAGGACAGACATTTCATCCTTAGAAGAATTCAATAGGAGTTTTAACTTAAGGCCTCTTCCTGTAGGTGTGCCTGATATGGAATATTCTGAGGAACCTATTTACTACATGGCCCCTAGGCAACCTTTTCCACCTCAAGTAATGCACCCTAGCATGATGAATGATTATCTTGCTTCAAGGACCCATCCAACCCAATTATTTTTACAATAAACCTGGATGGTATGGGGGTTGGCAAAAACCCTCGCCATACCCTTAATGGATTCCATAGTATTAGTATGCTTCACAACCATGGCAACAGGCATGGAGGCCACAACTGCCACAACCTTCATTGTACCAACAACCATATCCATCACAACCACAATTTCCACCTCCTTCCATGATCAACCCATACCAACAATCACAACAATTTCTTTTGCTCAACTAGCCAATCCAAAACAACCACTAAAGCCTACACCAATGCCAGCCCAACCTAACCCAAATCCCAACAATAAGGAAACACAACTTGTGTATACTAATGAGGCAACAGGTTACTCCATTTATCTTATAAATACAACATAATTAGATGGAGTTCAATTAAGATTGGAAAGGATCTTCAGGGGCTCACCATCATAGAGATCAATGAAGAACCTGAGGCAAAGCAAGTCAAAGAACCTCCCTTTCTGGATCGATTTCAGTCTGAACCAATACAAAGGGAAGTCTCTTAACCTAAATTTGATTTTTTCAATGATTTACACAA
The DNA here is from genome assembly GCA_007258455.2 of Sequoia sempervirens. Lineage (NCBI taxonomy): Eukaryota > Viridiplantae > Streptophyta > Pinopsida > Cupressales > Cupressaceae > Sequoia > Sequoia sempervirens. Next base: position 171,038,165 of record VDFB02379711.1, on the reverse strand, counting down.
TGTTAACACAAGATTCCTTTGTTGTAGGCTATCACAGACATTCCTTTCTATACAAAAATAGATAGGGATTTATGTACTCAAAAGAAAAAGAAGAAGCAAGACCTGAAGACCATCCAAATTATTTGATAGTTGGCAGATCTTATGCTTGAGAATATAACCCTTCCAAAGTAATCAAATCTAGGGAGTCTTGTCATTAAGGTATCTATTGGTACAATAAGCATTCCTAATACCTTTGTCAATTTGGGCATTATAATTAATGTGATGACAAATGAAACAAAGGAAAGATTATCACTAGAGGGACTTAGGCCTACTCCCACGATTCTTCAAATAGTTCTTCAAATGGAAGACCAATCTTTGGTCAAACCAAAGGATATGATTGAAGATGTAATTATTTCTATTGATTTGTGGGAATACCCAACTGACTTTGTGATTTTGTAGCCCAAGATTAAGTTGGTGGGATGCCCCTTGATTTTGGGATGACCTTGGTTAGCAACTGCGGATGCATTCATCAATTGTCAGTCAGGAAACATGGTCATTTCTAATGGTGAGCACAAGAAACAGCTGACTTTATACCCCCTAGAGCAACCCTTTTTCAAGACAAAAGATCCAATATGGGTTGATAGTGACTTGGATGAGTCATTTCCCATCTTGACAATCGATCAAGCTTTAGACATGGAAGAACCTACTGAGGATAATATTCTTGTTAATTTTCTTCAGAATAGATATGCATCTAATGAATCTTTTGAAAGTATGGTTCTCCATTCAGGTATAAATACTCCTTGTCCTTTTAGAAACTTTCCATTAGTAGGTAGCTCATGATCTATTCAACACTTTGTCACATTGCATCAGTTGCTAACTCATAATTGTTTGTATAGTTCATTTCTATCTTCTAGAAATCCTAGCGAAATGCCATCCACCTCCCAAGTACTAGCCATTAACTCACCTGCAAAATCAAAATCCATGGAAATTTTCCCAATTGCACACTTAATATTAATCCACAAATAACCACTAAACAAATCCAAGATCTCATTGCCATGCTTAAAGCTAATAAAGATGCATTTTCCTAGTAATACCAAGATATGCATGGCATTCATCCTAACACCTACATACACCATATTTACATTGAGGAAGGTATTCATCTAGTTAGGCAACCACAACTACAGCTCAATCCCATCTTGCATGAAATAGTTAAAGAGGAGTTACAAAAACTATTAAATGTTGGGTTTATATATCCTATTTCATATAATTAGTGGTTCTCTCCTATAGTTGTGGTACCTAAGAAAAACGGTAAGTGGAGAATTTGTGTTTATTATAGAGCACTAAATAAAGATACTAAAAAGGATCACTTTCCACTACCATTTATTGATCAAATGTTGGAAACTCTTGTAGGTAATAAGTTCTCTTTTCTGGATGGGTTTAGCGACTACAACCAAATTCGCATAGCACCTAAGGATTAGAAAAAGACTACTTTCACGTGTCCTTGGGGAAAATTTTCCTATAATGTTTTTCTGTTTGATTTATGTAATGCCCATGCCACTTTTCAAAGAGCAGTTTTGAGAATTTTTGTGGATCTTGTAAATGATTGTGTTGAGGTGTATATGGATGATTTTATTTTCCATGGTAATACTTATAAAGAGGCTAAAATGAATCTACAAAAGGTACTTAGATGTTGTATAGACACTAATTTATCATTAATTCGTGAAAAGTGCCATATGATTATGACAAAAGGGATAATACTTGGTCATTATATTTCTTCTAAGGGTATTCAAGTCAATCCCAAAAAGATACAAATTATTTAGGACTTGCCTACACCCACTAGCCAAAAGGATGTGTGTAGCTTTCTAGGCCATGCAGGGTACTATAGGAGGTTTATCCAAAATTTTAGTAAGATTTCCTCCCCCTTGTTTGCTTTGCTAGCAAAAGATGTCATTTTTTCTTAGACACTAGAGTGTCAAGAGGATTTTGAAACCATTAAGAACAAGCTTATCACCACACCAGTACTCAGAGGTTCGAACTAGGAGCTACCTTTTCATATCCACACTGATGCCTCAGATTGTTCCATGGGGGTTGTCCTTAGACAGAAAGAAGACAATCTCTTCTACTCCATTTACTACATGAAAAAGAATTTCACAAGGGATAAGGTAAATTATACGATAACTAAAAAGGAGTTCCTAGCTATTGTTTATGCAATTAATAAGTTTCATCATTATATTACCAAATATAAAGTGTTTGTTCATACTGAGCATTCTACAATTCAATTTCTAATGAATAAACATGTAATCGGTAGAGTTATTAGATGGTTACTTTTGCTTCAAGAATTTGACATTACAATACTTGATAAGCCTGGTTGTGATAATGTGGTTGCAAAATTTTTGTCCAGGCTACAACAACAAGATGATGAACCAGTTCTAGTTGATGATTCATTTCCAGATGAACATCTCTTTGCTATATCAGCAAAGAGTCCATCATACACTGACATGGAAAACTACCTGGTTACTTGCAAGTTCCCACCTCATTTCTCTTTGAGGGAATGCTGAAAGCTGGTCATAATTAGTGGTGATTATACATGGATCAATGGACTGCTCTTCTGCCACGGCCTTGACAATATCATGTGTTGATGTGTGCCTGAAGATGATGTCTTTGACATACTTCGCACATGCCACACAAAACCCTATGGAGGACATTTTTCCACTCAAAGGACTTAACAAAAGATCTTAACTACAAGTTACTATTGGCCTACACTCCACAAGGATTGTAAATGTTATGTTTAACACTATGATAAATGTCAGTGTATGGGTCACCCCATGTGCTCAGATGAAATCTATTTGCATCCTCAGTTGTCCATTGAGCCTTTTGAAAAATGGGGACTTGACTTTGTTGGACTTGTCAACCCGCCATCTCAAAACAAGGAATACATCCTTGTATGTATAGATTATGTAACAAAGTGGACTGAAGTTGTTGCTTTAAAGAATACCAGGGACACCAAGGTAGTTGAATTCCTCTATTTTGATATTTTTACCTAGTTCGATGTTTTGTGTGAGATAGTTATAGACCAAGGTCCATAGTACACATTTGATCTCATTTTTTCTTTGGTTCATGAATATGAGATTCAACATCACAAGTCTCCATCTTACCATCCCCAAGCTAATGGCCAGGTTGAAGTCACCAACTGAGAACCTGAGAACATTCTTACCAAGATAGTTTCCCTCCATAAGAAGGATTGGGCTATGTGAATTCCTGAAGTTGTGTGGGCCTACTGCACTACATGGAAAACCACTACTGGTTTGACACTTTATGAGCTTGTCTATGGTAAGAGGGTTATTCTTCCTATCAAATTTGAGGTAAAAACTCTTTGCACCGTACTCCAACTAGGTATGAACTTGTCTGATGCATAAAAAGAATGAATTGCATAGCTCCACTCATTAGATGAGATTTTCCAACAATCACTCTTCCATGCAAATATTTTACAAAACCAGTGTGCTCTCTGACATGATAGTTTCATTCAACCATAGGAATTTCAACTAGGTGATTGGGAACTCTTGTATGATTCTCGTTTTTAGAATTTTAAGGGAAAGTTCCACACCTGGTAGCTTGGGCCCTATGAAATTGAGATGGTCTACGATAATAGGGAAGTCAAGCTTCACACCGTGGAATATGATTGCATGGCTTTAGTTATTAATGGTCACCAATTGAAGTTGTACAAGAGGCCTCTCTCAAGGGAAGAATTTGTCTTGAATTTACCTATGGAATTTCATCTACTTGATAGGGTTTATGTGGCCTCTCCCAGTACATTCTAGGTACTTTTCAAAATGTTTTAAAAAAAATGCAGTAAAAGATCCAACAATGAAAACCTTTGAGCATTGTTGGCTAGTTAACGTTTGAAAAGTGGTTTCTAACGGGCGTTAACTACTAAGTAAGTCCTAGAGGTGAAAATTGGGTTCCTTGTGCTTCTAGGCAATGATGGGGTGAAAATTAGGTCACTGGCGTTCTATCATCAAGATCAAAATATTAAAAAAAAAACAAAAAAAGAAAAGAAAATATCTATATAGCCTAAATAATTCTAACAGGTACACAACTCTACCTTCCTTTCACTTTTGTGCCAAGGTCTTCTTTTTTCTTTGAGTTGCAGTTGTTCGTTGATGGTGTAGGACAATCAGACCTTTATCTCATCATTTTTGGGTTGCTCCTACCTTCTTCGCAGCCACCACCATTTTTGGATTGCTCCCACCTCGTGTTGTGCCACATTCACTTAAGTGACCTTAGTTCCCATATTTTTTTGGATAAGAGCCTTTGTCACTTGGTTCTCTTCACTTTTGTCGAGTGATGTTTTCTTCCTAAATGGTTTTTCGGCCCCACCTTCCATCTGGCCCTCTGGTCATTTTACATGGTCCATTCACATGCCCATGCTACCTCCATGCTAGGGTATCATGTGTCCTGACCTCACCATGCTCATTTCTACCCATGGAAACATGCTAGTTGTACTTCACCTTGGTTATGATGGTCGCGGTTCACCTGATGTCTTTTTTGCTACGTTTTCTTCTCAACCCCATGTGACACCTTTGGTTTTAGTGCTAATAATGCCAAGCTGGCAATTCCACAATGACATTAACACTATCATTTTTTGGCTCCACTCTCCATTTCACCGTGATTGCTCCCACATCACCATTTCATACCACTGGTGATTATTGGTATTGGTATACATTGGTTTTCTCTTTTCCTTGTTATTTTATTTAAATTTCTTCTTTTCATTTAATGAGTGGTGATGTCTCCCAGGGACGGGTCACATGCTAAGCTAGGGGTAGTTGTCTTGTCACACACCATGTCATTTCTTTAACCATCACCTTGTATCTTCACCACATCCTTTTTAGTATGCTAGAATCCATTATTCCTTATTTCACTTAGTTAATGCCATTATTATTGTTATAACTGTGAACTGCTATGATGACATCATTATAGAACAATCTTTTCGAACATTGCAACCCACTTTCCAAATTTAATTGCTCGTTAACTGCTCATTGCTTAAGTTACAATTGATAACTAACTACTATTCCCAACACCTATTTTTAGTGGCAATTTTTACATCTGCTAGTGACTTTCATTTGTACAGTTCTTCTAGTTGTGGGGACCTCCTGGTAGTGCCACAATAGGATAGCATTTTCATCGTTTTGAGCCTCCAACTATGGAAGAACTGAGAGCACCAGAGGCTTTCAAGGCTTATAAAATCTTCAAACAAGCAGGATGGGATTTACACTTTAAATGGTTAAGAGGGTATGATGAGAATATTGTGTGAGAGTTTGCAATGACCTTCCACAAAAAGGAATCAAGAGTCTGCAGATTAACAATTCCTTTCTCAGTGGAAGTCATAGTCGATGTCTTCGGGTTTCCACTCTCAGGGGAGAACTACTGTCTGAATAACTCCAAATGTGCCATGAACCTCAAACCTCTGCGCAAGAAGTTCCTAGCATGAGGGGAGTCTGTTGAAATTATCACTGGATAGGGCACACAATTAATCTCACTCCCACGACCCTAGGACAATGTAGCAAAATTCGTCATTCAGTACATAACTTGTGAAGGTAGGTATGTATATGTTTATGCTAAGAAGTTTCAACTTATGAATCATTTGAGATGGGGAATGCTAGTAAACATGTCTTATTTTATTTACTCTTCTATAAACCAAATGTGGAAATTAGTTCAAAAGGGGCATGAAAACTCATTAGCTCACCATGGCCTCATTAAATTGTTAATTGTGAGGGAATTGAAAAAACTCTCACCTCCATGGGATTGGGATTCACTTCTTGGTGAAGATACCCCAAATAACTCCACAGAGGAGGATTCTCTTGTAAACCCACCTAGTTCTTCTAAAAAAGAGGTGTCTATAGGCACAAAGTTAGAAAAGGGTAGTAATAATGAAAGTTCTTTAGATGAACATAGTGAAGGCCTAGGAACAAAAGAACTTTCTGGTGATTCCCCTAAACCTGCAAAGAAGAGGGTTTCCAAGAAGGGTATCAAGAAAACTATAGCCTGAAGTAGTAAACCATCCAAGAGCTCCTATGTTACCCCTACTAGTAGCAAGTCTATCAAAACTAGCACACCAAATCGGGAAACTACGGGTAAGTGGAAAAGGCATAGCAAGACATCCTCAGTCTCCCCTAGCTCTTCAAAGAAACAAGCTTTGACTACTTATGGTGACAAAGAGAAGTCACCCACTAAGGAAAAATCACCAACTAAAGAGAAGTCACTTGCTTCTACAGCTAAAAAAATGGAAAAAATGGAAAATGTAGTAGCAATGTTCTAAGTTCTGAACAATCAAAAGAAGTGGATGATTCCACAGTCCTAGGTGTTGTGTATCATAGAACCATAAGGCCATCAAATGATTCTAGGGAGCTACAAAGGATAAATAGAAGGAAGACAAGAGAAGCACCTATGACTATTAATGAAAATGAAACTAGGTGTGAATAAGAAACCCAACTCCTTCAGTCTCATTCTTCAGTTTTAGAGGGAGTTGTGATAGCCACAATAGAAGAAAAATTAATGGAACCCTTTGATGAGAATGCATAGGGTATGGAGAAAGGGTTTGTGTCACATGAGGTGAATATTCATATTGTGGACACATAAAAATGTCTTGGACCCACAAACCACATTTTTCTGTCTTATCATATTTCATCTATAGTCCAAATTCGACTATTAATTAAATAATTCTTAATTATTTAATTAATTCACATCTTTTATTCTTCCCGATTATTTAAATAAATTTTATTTATTTAAATACATCATTAATATCTTATGTCCTCTTATAATTAAATAAATTCTTTAATTTATTTAATTATTGACCACCTTATCTTTTTCATCATAATTAAATAATTATTATTAATTATTTAACTGTCTAATTTAATTTCCTCCCAATTTAAATAAAATTATTTTTTAAATTTCCCTCTTTCCAAATAAATAATTTTAATTATTTATTTTGTTGTCACATGACCCCACCTTTTTTAATTAAATTAATTTCAATTCAAAATAGCATTTTTCTCCATAAATCAAATAATTTTAAATTAATTATTTGATTCTCCAACTTTTTCCTCTTTTTAGTTAAATAAATCTTTATTTATTTAATTAGATTCCATATCTTGATTTTTTAATTAAAAATCGGTATTTAATTCAAAATGAAGATTTGTCCTCCTTATCATAATCTTCTATAATGAGATAATATATTTATTATCTAATTAGCGATTGGTCATTTAAATGGAAAAAGATTTTGATTTTCTCTACAACTCAATGCTTTTTCTATATTGATCTTATCTTCTATATTCCTCTTTGTCTCAACTATTCTCCACCATTGATTAAATTATTTTTAATTTAATCTCAACCATTCATCTTTTCTAATTGAACCCTAACCCTACTTGCTAATTGTCACATTCAATCTTGTCCATTGATTTTAGGGAAATTGTAAATCTTCAATCTTGGTCGTGCATCCAAAATTGCATTTTCTATAAAATGACAATTTTGGTCTCATTTTGTCATCTCTCATATCTTAGGCAATCTTTTATCTCTTGAATTCATCTTGTCTTTTCTCACACATTGACAACAATATTCAAATCCTTCAACATTTGCTTGATCATTTTCAGTCATTATATTTCTCACACATTAAATCTGAGGGAAACATCACATTTGCAGCAAGTTGAGAAGGGCTATGGAGGTGATTCATGGAGGTTTTGAAGACCATTTGGTATAATCGTTCTTGCTTTATTATTTTTCCTCCATTGTTCTTCATAGTTAGCTTTGGTTTTTTATGATTAATTCTTTAATAAGCTAACAACCATAAAATTTCCTCAATTACACATATTGATACTAATATTCAAGAATTTCATGTTGAACTGACACCTGAAGCCACTATCAACCTTGCAAAACAAAGGACCACTAAATTATCTCCCCAAATGGAAAGGCAAGAGTTGAATGCACCAGTTGACAATGAGCAAGAACCTATGGAGACACCCCCAAGTAGAAATCAAGAAGAAGAGGAGGCTTGAAAAGTTGAATATGCAAGAAAATGGAGCCACTTCCATATTAGGAGGCTTGAAAAGTTGAATATGCAAGAAAATGGAGAGCTTCCATGAAGGAGGAGATGAAATATCTACATAAGAATAAGATGTGGGAGCTTGTTCCATTACCTAATGGGAAAAATCTATAGGGAACAAGTGGATCTTCCAACTGAAAATAAACATGAATGAAAATTTAGAGTGGTATACACCTCATTTGGTGGCCTATACTAAGATTACCACCATTTTCATCTCCCTCTATAAGACTAAAATAGATAATAAATAGAAACAATTCCAACCTTCTTGAAAAGGTAATGAACAAAATCCAACCCTAATCCTCATAAGGATACAAAAAGAGAGGTCATAAACACTAATCAATTTGCAACCTTTTGTGACTCAATCTATAATGCTCAAAGGAAATGATTCTTCAAGACTACAATCTTTAACCATGTCTCTTCCTTTAACAAACATGTGTTTATGCAAAAAAAATCTCTAAATACTTGGTTTATGTAAAAATATGTCATGCTCTTGTTATGCCTTGCATAACCACCCCATTTTAAATTTGATTAAAATGGGACCCTCTTTTGCTTTCGCTCTTTTTGTTTTTCCCCCTTCGATTTTGAGGTTTTGTTTTTCCTTGGCATGTGCTTAATATGTTTATCCTTCTTTCCCAAGTGTTTTCCCCAAGTTGCATATTGAAAACCTTATGTTTTGGGTGAAGTTCGGGTTTTTACCCTAGTTTGGGATTTTCCGGTCTGTCCGGATTTTCCTAGTTTTCTTTCAAACTCTGGTTTCAATGCTGCTGTTTAGGTTTTTGAGCCAGTTCGGGATTGTCCACCCCGTCTGGATTTTCTTGAATTGCGCTCAAAGTCCGGCTCGGCCTATTTTACACTGCAGTTCAGAGATTTCTGGCCTTCACGGAATTCTGCCTGGGTCAAATTTTTTTTCTAGATTTTCGTCTGGCCATCGGGTTTCTGAGTTTGGTCAATTTTTTTGGAGCTTTCTGCCATTTTTCTTTATCATTTTCATTTTCCTGAGTTGAGATGTTTAATCTTGTTGTGCTTTAAAACGTTATGGTCTTGCTTGGAGTTCGAATTCCTGTGTTTGGGCATTTCATGGCTTGCCTTGTGCATTCATGGTTAAAATCTAGGGTTTCATGCCTAGGGCGTCGCCATCTTGTCTTGTTTTGCTTTCAATTAGGCCTAGAATTCAAGGAAGATTTGTTGAAGATTCAAATTTAGTTGGTTTCGTGCCCAGGGTCCCAAATTTGTGACCTTAGGTCAATTTGAGCGAATTCGTGTTGGGTTGTCAATTTTTGGGTTTTCTGTCGACCTCAAGATTTTCCTGCCCAGTCGGATTTTCCTAGTTTTTTCCTTCCCTCCATTTTCCCAGAATGTGTTGAAACTCCAGAAATTTACCTCTTTTCACGGATATCCAGTTCGGCTAGATTTTTTTGGATTTTCTGGGAGGCACTGTGGAACGAGGAAATTTGGTGAAATGGATGATTCTAATGATAAATTCTTATGTTTCCATGCTTTAATTTGGTAAATTGCATGGTGATTATACATTATTTATTCATTTTAATAATCTATTGTTGATATTGGTTCCTCATCGGGAGAATACGCCTGGTTCAAAACTTTTCAAAATTCCTTCCAAGCTAGTTTTCCCTGGTTAGCTTGAAATCCTGAACTTCTTAGTGTTGATGCTTAATGGCTAATTTAACGGTTTTATCATGATTTTTAAGCTAACACTTGGATGAAAATGTTGTCAATATTTGGATTCTCACATTGGCGTTTGATGAATGTAGGTTGGGTCTGGCAGGACGATGGTAGCTAGAGAGGCTAAAGGACACAAAGGGATCATCCATCTCTAAAGCAAAAAAATGAATGAAGTTGGACGAAAGAGTAGGATTCTTGAGGGCAAGATGACATCAATCTGGTTCAAGGTTTCATATACGAATATGAACACCTTGCTACAAAGGACTAAGGCTATCATGGGATACAGTAACTGGGCACCAGCTCGATGACCCAGCGACCTACTGTGCAATCATTAATGAATATCAATCCAACAAGAAAGAATGGGACAATACGATGGGACAACTAAAGAATAATATTAATTCTATTGAATGGTGAACTAGGGTTTCACCTATGCTACTTGCGAATAGCTTGCAGAAGATGTTCTTGGTTATGAGGGCTAGAATGGAACAAGGTATGGGCAAAGTGGGGGAAGCAGTTAATGCAAAGTTGCATCAAAAGCCATGCTTCCTCATTGTTTCACTTTTCCTCTTCTTCATGCATTTTGGTTCGAGTTATGTGGGTGATCCTGGGCCGATCTGGTTGGTGCCCATGCATTTAATGCACATTTGACTTTGTTTCAAATTCTTATGGGGCCGACTTGTTATGTGACCGACTTATTGTAAACCCTAACTAGGCCGACACATCTAGTAGGTTTTATAAATATGGTGTTTCACCTCTTTTATAAGGGTTAAGAAAGGTTAGAAAAGAAAAGTTAGCCAATTAGTTAGCAAGCTGGAGGCAGAAAGGTAGAGGATGGGATATCGAAAAACCAAGTTAGGATTTTTAAAGTAAGTTAGACATTTTTTTGTAGTTTAGAACAAGGAGCAAGTGATGTATCTTCCTATTTTTCTTAACATAGATGGAGATAATTTGAAGACATGGGTTTTTGTACATTGGTGATCTTGCCAAATTTGTAAATGTTGCTTATCTGTTTCATTGACAGTAGGAGCAGCTAGACTTAAACCTACTTTATATTATGCTCTAAAATGGTATTCATTTTGGGTTGATCATTTGATTTGAAAAGCTTTCAAGGAATGAAATTTTATCTTATGTTTTGTTTGAATGATGATTTGCAATCTATTGTTAAAGTTTGCACTATGAATGAATGAAGCTTTGTACCAATTATAGGTTAATTTTATTCTGTAGTTCTAGTTTAGGAATTCCTTGGAAGGTAACAAGTCTGATTAGTTGAATGAATCAACATTCTTTTCAGTTTGAAAACCTTGATCTATCTTTTTCTATTTCTTTAAAACCTCCAGTTAAAGTAGGTTTAGATAGATCAAGGACCTTGGGAGGTGATCAGTTTGATTACTGATTATCTCTTTTAGGAGAGGTGAGATACTTTTACTTTTATCTTACCTACATGTCATGTGTCAACTTGGCACCTCAACAGAACTAGCGCTAGAAGGAGGGCAGAAGAGAATACTAGATAACATTAGGTCTTTCTCACTAGAGAGGTCCCATAGAGTTCTTCGATCAACTGAAAACCCGCCACCTTTGATAGAACTTGAGACCCCAATGAAATGCAAGATTCATAGGGAAACCATTCTACCACCCTTGTCAGCTCCACTCACTCCACTAGGATTTTCACCAATACCCTAGTTGGTACCCGTGAATCCACCACCAAATCCACCTCAATTGCCATTACAGCTGGTTCAGCCCATCCAATAGCTAGCTCAACCTCCATCACCGCCACCAATGGCATTTTTTGTGAATAATCCCTCTCCATTAGGGACTATTCTTGAAGGATTTCATGATATGCCTAAGAATCCTGAGAGATTATGCCCCAAATACATTCATGGTGAATCAAGGAGTGCTAAGGAGCACATACAAGCTTTTAAGGACGCTTGCACCAGAGCCTAGATAGCTCACCATGACGTGGTTTGTAGGTTGTTCCCTTATTCCTTAGGGGATATGGCATACAACTGGTACCTAAATCTTCCACAAGGTCCTATTTTGAGCTAGACAGATCTGGAGAATGCTTTCATCAATCAGTTCAGAGTTTATATGGATCCAACCATTTTGTTCCATCAATTTGCTACCATTAGGAAGGAGCCACATGAATCACTACCCTTGTTTAATACAAGGTTTCAACGAATGTATAGGAGATTGCAGGACCCCTATCTAGTTGCTGAGAATAGTGTCATTCAGGCATATTTTAGAGTTATAGACCCTTTGCTTGGCTTGTTCCTACAAAGGACTTATCAGCCGGAAGATATTGATTCTTTGTCTAAAGTTTATCATCTAGCCATCAAGCTGCAACAACAAACTAGCTCTCAATAAGGGAACTTCGGAGGAGGTTTTCCTTCTATGGGGTATCAGATGCCTAACCCAACCCCTTTATTCAATACTATCCCAGGGATGTCTCCTCCCCATTATGGACCTATGTCTGAGTTGCAGACTCAATCTCCCGTTCCATTATTTGCCAATGGAGCTCCTGACTTCTCTCAACAATCACAAGCTCATCATAGTCCACATGGTCATCATAATAAAGTTGGAATACCAAATCCTGTCGGTCAGCCACCTATTGCTAAGAATGCTAAGAGTGAAAGGACAGTTCAACTCACAAATGAGGTTTAGACCCTAAAAAAAACTCTGTCTCAAGTCACAAATGACATGGCTCAACTTAAACTAAACCCCTCTCAGAACCAAGGTAATTATCCTAATCAAGGTAATTACCCTAATCAGAATAATAATAATCAGGGTAATTATCATAACAACAACAATCACAGCTAGAGGAGTTATCAAGGCCAAAACTTCCCTAACAAAGGCTATCAAAATCAGAATAGAGGATATAACCCAAGGCCTAATAACAACAAACAATGGAATACAGGGCCAAATAATGGTGGGGTTTCTCACAATTGTCAAGCTAATGAGGACTGCAAATGTGGCTGACCTCAATTTTATGACTAACTAGTGCAGGCTATATGATACTGCAACTCATTCCAAAGTGAACTGTCCTGAAATGGAGAAGGTTGTGAAGATGGCATAGGAAAATGCCCAAAAATTCCAATGGAACTCAAATAAAGGAGGTGGCTTAGTGGATACATCAATGGCTTATGACCTCTTTGAGGAAGAACCTTCATTCCCAATGTAGAATGAGAATGAACCAGAAGATGTGTATGATGCCCAATCCTTTCAAACAAAGGGAGGACACTTCCTAAGAAACTAGAATACGGGTATGTTCACTACATCAGCACCACCTAACCACATGGTGCCTCCGAATCAAAGTGTTGATAACAACCCTCCTCCACCAAAGGGTCCGCCTGAATTCCCTAGCAAAGGTAATTCATCTGGTGTTTTCAAATATAATGCAAGTTATAACACAAAATTTGATATTGTTTCTGAGATGCAGAAATAGAAAACCTCTTTATCATACTTTGACATCCTAAAATGGTGCCCTTCCCAATGAGATATAGTGTTGAAAGCTTTGGAAGAAGCTAATAAATTGAAAGGGAAAACCAAGGTGGCACCCGCTACGGACATGAACACAACTTTGTTTAGAAACAAGGTAGGGACCCCACCATTTCTTTTAAGTTTGAGAATCTGTGGGAAGAATCTGCATAATTTTTTGATAGATTTAGGGGCTTCTGGAAATGTTATGCCATTTTTTGTATGCAAGAAATTGGGATTGAATCTTGTCCAAACAAATAAGAAGATCATCCAACTTGATAAAACAGAGGTTAATGTAGTTGGAGAATTGAGAAATATGTTGGAATATGTGCCTCAATCCTTACTGACATGGAACTCTTGAAGGGAAAAGTTGATGTGACATTGTTCATGTCTTGCCGACTAACTGTTCTAAATCTGCTTGAAAAGCTCATGTCGCCAAGACAGAGTTGATGTCTTGCCGAAAGAAGTCTTGCTGTAACTAGGAGCTTTTGGCGTGACCTTTTGTCGAATGGAGTTCTCTGGGCGATAGTCTGACCTTATCTAGCTATATCACGGGTGTCAAGGAGAAGTCCTAGCGAATGGTGAATGTCTCACCAATAGCATATAGCTATCGGGCTAACACAAGGGTCTCAGGGAGATTTCTCAGCGAGAAGGTAAGTCTCACCGACGGGGGTTTTCTCTTGGTTCATTCACAGTGACAAAAGACTTTGCTGAGAAGTCTTGGTGACTTGTTTAAGTCACGCCGACTATCATCAGTGTAGCTCTCAACACCCAGTGAAACATCTTGGTGAAGTCAAATGTCTTACCGATTCGGAAAGACTTGGGTGTTCGGTATGTGGTCTCGGCGAAAGACATAGGTATGACTCATGGCATTCGTTGAAACCTCTTGCCGACTGATTGGAGACTTAAGCTGATATCGATACAGAAACTTTGTGGCATCGGGGAGACACTGTTAGTGTCTCACCGATATGCCAACAAAGTTGAATGCCCTTGACTAGATTGACCATCCTATGTGGAGCATCGTGGACCAATCAGAGGAAGCGATTTTCAAATGGATGACTATTGGTTTTTTGCATCAGTTGCAACGCTGGGAAAAGCTGCATGCAAGGGAAAATCATCTACTCAAAAGGAAACTGTCTATGATTAGCGATGGCGGATAAGGATGCATAGAAGACAAAATCAGAATGTGAAAAAAATAAAAGCAGATCGATTCTGATTTGATAGAAGCGGATGAGTTGAGTCAAGTTGTTGAGAGCTTTTCTGTAACTAGATGAACAGTGAATGTAGCTACTGAGAACTGATAACCAGAGAGTTGTATCTTTGAATTGTATGTAATCTTTTGTTACTGTAATACAAAGAGATTCAGCTTGGTGTGGTGGGTTTTTTCCCAAAAGGGTTTTCCCACGTAAATCTGTTGGTTATTGTCTTTGAGTATTTTCTCTATTTCTGAAAATCTTTCATGTGTATCTTAATTAGATTATAATTTGAAAATTAAAAGTATTGTCTGCTTACTTCCCTATGGATTTGATGTTAGGAAAGTGTTTCCATACTACCTATGCTTTCCTTACAAGTGGTATCAGAGCTTGGCCAGTTGTGTTGTCCTTGTGAGTGGGTTGGGTTTTTTGTGTCAATCATTTTCTAGTGGGAGTTTTGGTAGAGGTCTATTAATTTAATTACAAATTAAGATGGCGAGCACATCCAAAAGGATGGAAATAGAGAAATTCAATGGTAGCAATTTTGAGAACTTTGTGGAAACTTAAAATGGAAGATATGCTAGTAGATCGTGATCTTTGGACTGTTGTGTCTGGAACAATGCCTCAAGGCATGAAGCAAGAGGATTGGGACCTAGCAGATAGAAATTCTAAGGGGCTGATAAGGCTTTGTTTAGCAGATTTTGTTCTTCTGAATGTACATGAAGAAAAGACTGCATCTTCCTTGTGGAAAAGATTAGCATCTATTTATCAAGGCAAGTCCTTGGTGAACAAGTTGTTCTTGAGGAAGAAGCTATACTCTTTGAGAATGTAGGAAGGAGGGTCTGTTGCTGATCACTTAAATGCTTTCAACATGTTGATTGCTCAGTTGACATCTATTGGTGTGAAGATTGAAGATGAAGATCATTGCATGTTGTTGCTATGTTCTCTGCCTGATTCTTGGGATCATTCAGTGATGGCTATAGGGAGTACAACATCCACTTTCAAGATGGAAGATGTTGTTGCTTCTTTATTATCAGAAGAGATGAGAAGAAAATATTCTGAGATGGAAAAGGAGGCTCTGGCTGTCAGAGGTAGACCAAAGGAGAAAGGAAAGAAGAAGGACAAGAAGTCCAGATCAAAATCAGAAGGGAGATCAAAGTCTCCTGGCAAGAATTCCAAGGTGAATGCTGGAATTGTGGGCAACCTAGTCATGTTCGAAGGGATTGCAACGAGGAGAAAAAGAAGAACTCTTCTGGAAATGATTCTTCTCAAAGTGATGCAGATGCCTTCATTACAGCTTTGGCTAGACGGGCATCAGATGATGTCTAGCTGATTGATTCTGGAGCATCTTTCCACAAGACATCTCATAGAGATTGGTTCATGAATTATGAAGAATACAATGGTGGAAAGGTGCACTTGGCAAGTGATTCATCTTTGGAAATTGTTGGTTGTGGAAGAGTCAAAATTCAATTCCCTGATGGAAGAGTGAAGGGAATCAATGATGTGATGCATATACCAGTCCGGCTCGAAATCTACTTTTGTAAGTAAGCTGAATGATATTGGAGTGCAGGTCACATTCTCTGGAAATGGTTGCAAGATGACTAGAGGCTCTATGGTGCTAGCTAACGGTTCTCGAATTGGTACCTTGTACAAGCTGGATGCACAAGCTATCCAATGCAAAAGTGTCTCTGCAAAGTCACTTAAGGCTGCTCATGGAGAAAAGAAGGAAAACGCTCCTGATGGTGTAAACTCCATGGAGGTTAAACTTCCAGCAAAGAAGACTATGCTCTGGCATCATAGGCTAGGCCACATTGGTGAGAAAGGTTTAAAAACCTTGAAAAATAAAAACTTGGTAGAAGGGCTTGAAGATTGTAACCTTGAGTTCAATTTTTGTGAACATTGCATATATGGAAAGCAGCACCGTGTTTCATTTTATTCCAGTCCTCACAAAACTTCTAGTTTGCTTGATTATATACATTCTGATGTGTTTGGTCCAGTTAATGTTCATTCTTTGTCTAAATCAAGATACTATGTGTTGTTTATTGATGATTATTCAAGAAGAGCATTTGTATATTTTCTGAAAAGTAAATCAAAAGTGTTCAGTCGTTTAAGGAATTTAAAAACCTTGTAGAAAATCAGACTGGTAGAAAAATAAAATGTTTAAGGATTGACAATGGAGGTGAGTTATGTTCAGATGAATTTGAAAGGTACTGTAAAGATCATGGGATCAAAAGACACAAGACTACACCTTACACTCCACAACAAAATGGAGTTGTTGAAAGGTTTAATAGGACAATAATGGAAAGAGCACGAAGTATGCTGAGCATTGCTAGCTTGGAAGAGAAGTTCTGGGCTGAAGCAGTCTCTACAACATGTTACTTGGTAAATCACTCTCCTAACTCTGCTCTTGTTGAGAAGACACCTTTGGAAGCATGGTCTGGAAAGAAGCCCTCTCTTAGACATATTTGTGTCTTTGGCTGTGAGGCATATGCATATGTGCCATTTGAAAAAAGATCCAAGTTGGAAAACAAAGTTGTAAAGTGTATTTTTATTGGCTATAGTGTTGGCATAAAAGGATACAAGCTTTGGAATCCTGAGACTGAGAAGGTTTTGCACAGCAAAAGCATTATCTTTCATGAGCTGAAACCTTCTACTTTGGATCTGCATTAGATAAGAAATCATAAAATGAAAAGGCTGTAGCAGCAATTCCTCCGACACCAGATAAAGAGGAATTGAAAAATCAAAATGTACCTGATACTGAGGAGAGCTCAAGTAGTTCTGAAAGTTCTGATGAAGATGAAGAACCACCTCAACCTCAGCATGTGAAGAGGTCAACTCATGAAAGAAAGCAACCTGAGAGGTATGGGTTTTCTTTAATTGAGTCTACTTGTGCCTATGCTTTAATTTCTAGCACTGATGAACCTAGGACTGTGAAAGAAGCATTTAAAATTTCTGATTCAAATTATTGGTTGGAAGCCATGAATGAAGAAATGGCATCATTAGAAAAGAATGATACCTGTAGTTTGGTTCCATTGCCTAAAGGCAGAAAAGTTGTGGGCTACAAATGGGTGTTTAAAAAGAAAATAGGTTTGGACGGTAGTGTGGAAAAATATAAAGCAAGGCTGGTTGCAAAAGGTTATTCCCAGGTAGAAGGAATTGATTATGGAGAAATCTTTTCTCCTATAGCTAAGCTGACATCTATTAGATTTATTTTGTCACTTGCAATAGCGTATGACTTAGAAATTGAGCAAATGGATGTGAAGACAACATTTCTTCATGTTGAACTTGAAGAAGAAATTTATATGTCCCAGTCGGAGCACTTTGTGGAGAAAGGTAAAGAAAGACTGGTTTGCAAGTTGAAGAAATCTTTGTATGGTTTAAAACAGTCCCCTAGAATGTGGTACCAAAAGTTTGACATGTTTCTCTTGTCATTGGGATTCATAAGATCAAAATATGATCATTGTGTATATTACAAAGCTGAAAGTGATCAAATACTTATTATTGCTCTCTATATTGATGATATGTTGTTCATAGGCAATAGTAAGCTAATGATTTCTGATCTTAAGTCTCAGTTGTTTGCAAAGTTTGAAATGAAAGATCTTGGTGCAGCAGGGTATATTCTGGGAATGGAAATAACCAGGGATAGGAAGAATAGAAAGCTTTGGCTCAGTCAGAGTAAGTATGTCAAGACTATTATAGAGACATTGTGTATGACTGATTGCAAACAACTAGTTGTTCCAGTTATGCAGGGAACAAATTTATCTATTGAGGATTGTCCAAAATATCCTTCTAAGATGGAGGACATGACCAGTGTGCCTTATGCAAGTGCAGTAGGTAGCCTCATGTATGCTATGGTCTGTACAAGGCCAAACATTACCCAAGCAGTGGGAGTTCTTAGTCGGTTTATGGAAAATCCTGGAAGGACACATTGGGATGTTGTGAAGAGAGTGTTTAGATATCTGAAGGGAACTTCAGACTATGCTTTGTGTTACCATGGAAACTTGGTTGAATCATAGAGAACTCTCAATATTCGAGGTTATGTGGATTCTGATTGGGCAGGGGACATTAACAGCAGAAGATCCACCAGTGGATATGTTTTCATGATGAATGGTGGTGCAGTGAGTTGGATGAGCAAGCGGCAGGCTGTAGTCGCTTTGTCCACTATAGAGGCAGAATACATGGTAGCAACACATGCCTATAAAGAAGCAATCTGGTTAAAAAATTTGTGTTCTAACATTGGTTTTGATGCAGGAAAGATTACTATTTACTGTGACAGTCAAAGTGCTATATGTTTGGCAAAGAATCCTACTTTTCATGCCAGGACAAAACATATAGATGTATAGTATCACTTTGTATGAGATATGGTGGAGGATGGAAAGGTCTCTTTGGAGAAAGTGGATACTTTGGAGAATGTTGTAGATGCATTGACGAAGCCTATGAGCATAGACAAGTTTAGGTGTTGTGCCAGTTTGATGGGCCTCTTGGCCCATGAATTTCAGTAGTTTTATTATGCTCTGGAGGTGTCAGTAAGATCTTCGTCAAGTGGGAGCTTGTTGGAATATGTGCCTCAATCCTTACTGACATGAAAATCTTGAAGGGTAAAGTCGCTGTGACATTGTTCATGTCTTTCCGACTAACTGTTCTAAATCTGCTTGAAAAGCTCATGTCGCCAAGACAGAGTTGATGTCTTGCCGAAAGAAGTTTATCATTGTAACTAGGAGCTTTCGGTGTGACCTTTTGTCGAATGGAGTTCTCTGGGCAACAGTCTGATCTTATTGGGCTATCTCACAGGTGTCGGGGAGAAGTCCCAGCAAATGGTGAATGTCTCACCGATAGCATATAGCTATCGGGCTAACACAAGGGTCTCGGGGAGATCTCTCAGCGAGAAGGTAAGTCTCGCTGACGGGGGTTTTCTCTTGGTTCATTTGTGGTGACAAAAGACTTCGTTGAGAAGTCTTGGCGACTTGTTTATGTCATGCCATCTGTCATTGGTGTAGCTCTCGGTGCCCAGAAAAATGTCTTGGTGAAGTCAAATGTCTTGCCGACTCGGCAAGACTTGGGCGTTCAATATGTGGTCTCGGCGAAAGACATGGGTCTTGCCGAATGGTGAATGCAGCGCTCGGGGTGACTTAAGACCTCGGTATAAGGTCTTGGTGAAGATGATAAGTCTCGTTGACTCTTCAATGCTTTGGTGTGACATGTTCGGCTGGTGTAAGGTCTTAGCGAAAGACTTAAGTCTTACCAACTCGGTAAGACTTGGATGAGCTCGGTATGATGTCTCGGCGAAAGACGAATGTCTTGCTAACTATCAGGTGCTTCGGTGAAGCTTGAGGAGACTTGATGAGAACTCTTGGTGAATGGAAAAGTCTTGTTGACTACAAAGTTGAAATCGATATGACTTGTGAGCATCTGTAAAACGTCTTGCCGATGGAGGAATCTCTTTTTGATAGAAACAAAATGGATATCAATCGACTTGGTATGACTCATGGCATTCGTTGAAACCTCTTGCCGACTGATTGGAGACTTAAGCTGATATCGATACAGAAACTTTGTGGCATCAGGGAGACATGTTAGTGTCTCACCGATATGCCAACAAAGTTGAACGCCCTTGACCAGATTGACCATCCTATGTGGAGCATCGTGGAGCAATCAGAGGAAGCGATTTTCAAATGGATGACTGTTGGTTTTTTGCATCACTTGCAATGCTGGGAAAAACTGCATGCAAGGAAAAATCATCTGCTCAAAAGGAAACTGTCTATGATTAGCGATGGCGGATAAGGATGCATAGAAGACAAAATCAGAATGTGAAAAAAATAAAAGCAGATCAATTCTGATTTGATAGAAGCGGATGAGTTGAGTCAAGTTGTTGAGAGCTTTTCTATAACTAGATGAATAGTGAATGTAGCTACTGAGAACTGATAACTAGTTGTATCTCTCAATTGTATGTAATCTTTTGTTACTATAATACAAAGAGATTCAGCTTGGTGTGGTGGGTTTTTTCCCGAAAGGGTTTTCCCACGTAAATATGTTGTTTATTGTCTTTGAGTATTTTCTCTATTTCTGAAAATCTTTCATGTGTATCTTAATTAGATTGTAATTTGAAAATTAAAAGTACTATCTGCTTACTTCCCTATGGATTTGACGTTAGGAAAGTGTTTCCGTACTACCTATGCTTTCCTTACAAAATATACATGTACAAGTAGGGTCTAACCCTAGGATTCAAACCAATATGGATATTCAGGTAGCAAACATTCCTGAGACTTATGGTATGCTTTTGAGCAGAGATCTAATGAAGAGTATAGGGGGATATCTCTCCCTCAACTTTTCACATATGTGGCTACCATGGAGGGGAATGCCTATGCAGATTAGGATTGAGAGTGAACCTCACCTCAAACATATCATCACTGAGTATGATTGTCCCAATGAGGTAGCTTATTTTGAAACCGAGATAGGGGTTCATAAAAGAGAGGAAATTATGACTCTTTTAGTTCTTGATTCTAATGATTTGTCAATGCAAGAATTCCTTGATCCCATGATTAGTGTAAACCAACAGGTATTGATCAAGAAGCTACAATAGGATCAGCTAGTTTTAGGGGAAGATATCAATTTGTGGAGTCTTCTACTCCCAAATTGGTGCAGGGTGCACTACCAAAATCATTCAGAATTGACCTGCCAACCCTGCATCAGTGTTCTAAATCATGTTTTCCAAATTGAAGAAACTAGCCCAAGTCGCCTTGAGACCATTTTAGATCACTTCTCATTTGAATCCAAAAATGCAATAATGTTAACCGAGGATAACATACCTTCAGAGGAAGTCCCTCCTCAAACTGAACTTACCCCGGTCATGACATCGAACCAACATAGTTATGTTGAACAACCCCAAGGTTTGTTTGATACCCATGCACTCACGAGTATACCAAAACCCAAGGGGTTAATCAAAGATACAAATAACTATCAGAAAGATATCCTAGGATTACATGATATATTTGAGTGAGAATTGGATATTGCACCTAATGAACCTATTGAACACCCATTCCCAATATTTGATGCAAAAGATCAAGTGGCCCCACCTATGGTTCATCTTATCCAAGCACCCACAACAAGCTCAAAGAGATCAACCCAAGCTCATAATCAGCTATGGACCCTCACATTTGATGGATCCAAATCTAAAACAGGGTGTGGTGCTGGAATTGAGTTAACCAGCCCAAAAGGGAAAACATTTTTTGCTTCTTACAGGTTACAGTTTAGATGCACTAACAATATAGAAAAAATATGAAGCATTTACTTGGGGACTGATGTTCGCACATCAGAAGAAATTTGCTACCTTGATGGTTAAAGGAGATTCAGAAGTGATTATCAAGCAAGTATGTAGCCAGTACACATGTTACAATAAAAGGCTGGCAGCTTATAGAAATCAGGTGTGGAACCTGATTGAAGACTTTGATGCTTTTGGGATTAGTTTAATCCCTAGAGAGGAGAATCAAATAGTTGATTCATTAGTTGTTGTCGCAAGTACCCTTGAGCCCATGCAAGGCTCCAAGCTCAAGAGGTTCTTAGTAGAATTGATATCCACCCTGGTTGTCCCCAATAATGTCAGAAACTTTCAAGTCTTTGATGATGATTGACATATACTTGCTTTTCTAGCAAGCTCAGATGTTTTCGAAGGATAGATCATCGATGAGTCTGACAGGGATCAAGGAGACTGGAACCCCAAAGACTGTGATATAGAAGGTGTCCTCAATTTAAAAATTAATAGCATTCCCAAGGGAATGGTGGCCTTAGAAAGAATTTTTTATTCAGATCCAAAGGCTCAAGAAAAGGTATCAACCGAAGATAAAGGAGGTGAATATGAAACTGTTAACTTAGCTGACTCCGGCCCTAAAAGGAATGTTTACATAGGGAAAGCCTGCCCTGAAGTAATTAGAGAAGATATATTAAGGGCACTGAAGAAATATATTGCTGCAATAGCTTGGGGGCATGAAGATCTAAAAACATTTGATACTTCTGTGATAACTCATACTATTCCTTTGAAGCCTGAAGCTAGACCATTTCGGTAGAAACATTGTCCTATCAATGCCCTGATTGAACCACTGATCTTTAAGGAAGTTCAAAAATTGCTTACTGCAAGAATAATCTTCCTTGTACGAAATTCAACATGGGTGGCTAACTTGGTTCCAGTTCGTAGAAATAATGGGGAGATCAGGCTATGTGTAGATTTCAGGAATCTGAATAGAGCTTCAGAAAAAGACAACTACCCACTCCCTTCTTTGGACGAAGTCTTGCAAACTATCAATGGATCTCAAATGATGTCGTTTCTAGATGGTTATTTTGGGTACAATCAAGTGATCATTAGTTATGAAGACAAAATGAAGACAACCTTCACTACTAAGTGGGGAACATTTGCTTACAGGAGGATGCCATTTGGTTTGATAAATGCTGGAGCAACCTTTCAGCGTGCAATGGATGTAGCATTCATAGATTTGATTGGTAAGTGCATCATCATTTATATGGATGACCTGACAATATTCTCTAAAGATAAACTAAACCATGCTATAGACTTGCTTAAGTTCTTGAAAGATGTATCCAATATGTTGTTTCTCTGAATCCTAAAAAGGTGTGTTCGAGGTTTCTGAAGGGAGAATTTTGGGACACATAATCTCAGAAAGAGGGATATTGATAGATCCAGACTGAGTTGAGTCTATTCTAAAGTTAACCATGCCAGGAAGTAAGAAGGAGATGAGATATTTATTTGGAAAGATCAACTTTGTGAGGAGGTTTATCACAAGTTTTGCATAAATTGTTAAACCTTTGAACGAAATGATGAAGAAAGATGTTAGAATAGAATGGAGTAATGAGGCAAAGGCTAATTTTTCTTAGGTTAAGCAATCCATTTCAGAGGTGTCAGTCCTCACCAGTCCTGACTACTTGAAGCCATTTTATATTTATTCTTTTGCTTCTAAACACTCATGTGTAGCTGTCCTGAAATAACAAAGAGAGGAGGGGGATGAAAGGCCAATTGCCTTTAGGAGCTCTATGTTTAAGAATTTTGAAGTCAAGTACCCACCTCTTGAGAAAAAATATTTTGCATTGGTTAGAGTTTTCAAGAAGTTCAGGCATTATATCCTTCGAAGTTAGATCATTGATGTGGTTCCTGATGTTGTTGTGAAGTCTCTACTTATGTAGAGCGAGTTGGGAGAACGAAGGGGGAAATGGATGGCTATTTTGTAGGAGTTCGATCTAGAGATTCACCCTATGAAACTTGTCTGAGGTCAGGGACTGTCTAAAGCAATGGTGGATGCTGGTAAGAACATTACTTGTCAGTAGTACACAACATAGTCATTTTCTAATGACTCTTGGTATGCCGATATTATTTATTTCATGCTCAATAATCGATGCCCAAAGGGAATGAATACAACTCAGAGGAGAGCACTGAGAATGAAAAGCTCCCATTATATTCTCAAAGAAGGATTGTTAAATAGAAAGAATTTTGAGGGGGTTTATCTATGATGCCTTGATCAACAAGAAGCTAAGCACGCAATTGTTGAATTTCATGGGAAACATGGCACGGGTCATGGTTATATGGATTCTTTAGCACATCAGATCCTCAGATCTGGTTATTATTGGCCATGTGTGTTTAAGGGTGCCCACCAACATGTAAGGACATGTCATATATGTCAAACTTCTGCATCAAGAGAGCGTCATCCAGCCATGCCATTGCAGCCTGTTTATGAGGTAAGGCCATTTTCCCAATGGTCACTTGATTTTATTGGGGTAATTAACCCAAATTCTTTTGCAGGACATAAATTCATTTTGACTACCACAGATTACTACATGAGATGGAAAAAATATATACCTTGCAAGAATAGCACAATGGAGGTAGTAATCAAGTTCCTCACTGAATGCATCACAACCAAGTTTGGAGTACCCTTTGCACTGGTATGTGATAATGGCCTTGCCTTTTCTTCTACCGAGTTCATTTCATGGGCTTATGATCATAGGATTGTTTTAAAGTATTCTTCAAACTATTATCCACAAGGAAATGGAGTTGTAGAATCAACTAATAAGAATCTCCTAGGAGTAATCAAAAAATTGTTAGAGAACAATCCTAGAGACTGGAATACCCAGTTAAGATTTGCATTATGGTTAGATAGAACTAGGATCAAGGCTGCGTTGAAGACTTCACCATTTAAGCTATTATATGGCCAAGAGCCTGTGTTCCCTATTCACTTGCAAATACCTGCCTTGAAATTTATGTAGGAATTTTACTCTAGTGATGATAGGATTAAAGTAAGGTTAGTTGGCTTTGTGAAATTAGAAGAGTAGAGAGATGCTGCTTTGCAACAATTCTTTAGGCACCAAGCTGTTGTTAAACGTTGGTTTGAAAAAAGAGCCAAAGTCAAGGCTTTCAGGATATCAGACCTTGTCTTATTGTAGGATAAAGCCAATGAAAAGAAGGGTGACCACCAAAAGTTTGATAAGCTCTGGTTGGGTCCCTATCAAATTGTTGAAATCCTAGGAGAAAATTCTTTCCACCTGAGTAGTTTAACAAGAGAACCTATTCCATTGCCTATCAATGGATAGTTTCTCAAACATTATTTTGGGTCGTAAAAGGTCTGGTATTTTGTTGGGTTGTATATATGTAAATAGTTTGTTGTTCCATTGGTTTTGTCTTTTCCTTGTGTTTTTTTTTGTTTCTTGTTCCTTTTTTTTTGTGGGGACCTTCATTTTATTCAATTAAGGGGGTTGTTATCTGAAGTATACTTTGGTTACTAGGAGAGAAGTTGGTTTAGATATTTTTAGGTTTTTTGATTGGATGATTTTGTTTTAAATTCATTGTTTTATGTCCATTGTCAATGAGAGTTGTGGAAAGTCATTGAGAACAAGGTGTAAAGTAAGCAATCTTCACTAACTACAATTGAATCTGTCACAAATCATCAAAAATATCCCCTTTTTTAATAGTATATTTGTCTTAGGATGATGGTGTTGCAAGATTTGAGTGAAATTTTGATTCCCTAGATGTTGTTATGAGGTCCATGGTAGTTTTCAACCCAGTACAGATGTTGGACATCTAACATATTGAGAAGGAATTGAATGAAGGAATTATCTAAGAAAAGAGAACTATCTCATAAAAGAAAACTCAATACTGAATGGGTGATTCTAGTATCTCTATCGGGGCTATGGATGCCTAACTAGTAGTAGAGCAATGTTGTGAGAAAACTAGAGGTATCTCCATCGGAGCTATGGACGCTTGACTGGCAGTGGAGCAATGCCTAGGATATCATTGCACAACAGTTAAAGGGAATCAACTCATGTAGTTCAAATCCTACACATAATTGTTCAAAAGATGAGGAAAACTTTGTAAAAGGGTGATGCACCATCCATCAAACACATACATTTAGGGGTAGCCAGTGTTGATTTACATTTGAGATTCTAGATCAACCTTGTTTACTGAAATTGACTTAACTAAAATTGTGATGTCCATAAACCAGGAGTTCTGGGTAACTAAATTCCTCAATTTCCTGAAAATGGTTAGACCATTTTCCCAGCTAAGTTGCCAATTGTTATGCCTTGCATAACCACCCCATTTTAAATTTGATTAAAATGGGACCCTCTTTTTCTTTCGCTCTTTGTGTTTTGCCCCCTTCGATTTTGAGGTTTTTCTTTGCCTTGGCATGTGCTTAATATGTTTATCCTGCTTTCCCAAGTTTTTTCCCCAAGTTGCATATTGAAAACCTTATGTTTTGGGCGAAGTTTGGGTTTTTACCTTGGTTTGGGATTTTCTAGTCCGTTCGGATTTTCCCAGTTTTCTTTCAAACTCCGGTTTCAATGCTATTGTTCGGGTTTTTGAGCCAGTTCAGGATTGTCCGCCCCGTCCGGATTTCCCTGGATTGCATTCAAAGTCTAGCTCAACCTGTTTTACACTACAGTTCAGAAATTTTTGGCCTTCGCAGAATTCTACCTGGGTCCAATTTTTTTTTCTAGATTTTCGTCTGGCCATCAAGTTTTCAAGTTTGGTCAATGTTTTTGGAGCTTTGTGCCATTTTTCTTTATCATTTGTGTTCTCCTGAGTTGAGATGTTCAATCTTGTTGTGCTAAAATGTTATGGTCTTGCTTAGAGTTTGAATTCCTGTGTGTTTGGGCATTTCATGGCTTGCCCTGTGCGTTCATGGTTAAAATCTAGGGTTTCATGCCTAGGGTGTCGCCATCTCATCTTTTTTTGCTTTCAATTGGGCCTAAAATTCAAGGAAGATCTGTTGAAGGTTTAGATTTAGTTGGTTTCATGCCCAGGGTCCTCAAATTTGTGACCTTCGATCAATTTGAGTGAATTCATGTTGGGTTGTCGATTTTCGGGTTTTCTGTCGACCTTGGGATTTTCCTACCTAGTCAAATTTTCCTAGTTTTTCCTCCTTCCCTCCATTTTCCCAAAATGTGCTGAAACTCCATAAATTTACCCCTTTTCGCGAAAATCTGATCCAGCCGAATTTTTCTGGATTTTCTGGGAGGCACTATGGAATGAGGAAATTTCATGAAATGAATTATTCAAATGATAAATTATTATGTTTCCATGCTTTAATTTGGTAAATTGCACAGTTATTATGCATTATTTATTCATTTTAATAATCTATTGTTGATATTGGTGCCTCATTGGGAGAATCCACCTAGTTCAGAATTTTTTGAAATTCCTCCCAGGTTGGTTTTCCCCTGTTAGCTCGAAATCCTGAACTTCTCAGTGTTGATGTTTAATGGCTAATTTAATGGTTTTATCATGATTTTTAAGCTAACACTTGGATGAAAATGTTGTCAACATTTGGATTCTCACATTAGCATTTGATGAATGTAGGTTGGGTCTGGCAGGACGATGGTAGCTGGAGAGGCTAAAGGACACAAAGGGATCATCCATCTCTGAAGTAAAAAAATGAATGAAGCTGGACGAAAGAGTAGGATTCATGAGGGAAAGATGACATCAGTCTAGTTTGAGGTTTTAGATACGAATATGAGCACCTTGCTACAAAGGACTAAGGCTATCATGGGATACAGTAACTGAGCACCAACTTGATGATGCAGTGACCTACTGTGCAATCATTAATGAATATCAATCCAACAAGAAAGGCTAGGACAATACGATGGGACAACAGAAGAATAATATTAATGCTATTGAATGGCGAACTAGGGTTTCACCTATGCCACTTGCAAATAGCTTGCAGAAGATGTTCTTGGTGATGAAGGCCAAAATGGAACAAGGTATGGGCAAAGTGGGGGAAGCAGTTAATGCAAAGTTGCATCAAAATTTGTGCTTCCTCATTGTTTCACTTTGCCTCTTCTTCACACATTTTGGTCCAAGTTATGTGGGTGATCTTGGGCTAATCTAGTTGGTGCCCGTGCATTTAATGCATGTTTGACTTTGTTTCAAATTCTTCTAAGGCTGACTTGTTATGTGACCAACTTATTGTAAACCCTAACTAGGCCGACACATCTAGCAAGTTTTATAAATATGGTGTTTCACCTCTTTTGTAAGGGTTAAGAAAGGTTAGAAAAAAGGTTAGAAAAGAAAAGTTAGCGGATTAGTTAGCAAGTTGGAGGTAGAAAGGTAGAGGATGGGATATCAAAAAAGCAAGTTAGGGTTTTTTAAGTAAGTTAGACATTTTTTTGCAGTTCAACAAGAGGAGGAGGTGATGTATCTTCCTAATTTTCTTAACATAGATGGAGATAATTTGAAGACATGGGTTTCTGTACACTGGTGATCTTGCCAAATTTGTAAATGTTGCTTATATGTTTCATTGACAGTAGGAGCAGCCAGACTTAAACCTACTTTATATTATGCTCTAGAATGGTATTCATTTTGGGTTGATCATTTGATTTGAAAATCTTTCAAGGAATGAAATTTTATCTTATGTTTTGTTTGAATGATGATTTGCAATCTACTATTAAATTTTTCACTGTGAATGAATGAAACTTTGTACCAATTACAGGTTAATTTTATTCTGCAGTTCTAGTTTAGGGAATTCCTTGGAAGGTAACAAGTTTGATTAGTTGAATGAATCAACATTCTTTTCAGTTTGAAAACCTTGATCTATCTTTTTCTATTTCTTTAAAACCCTTGATTAAAGTAGGTTTAGATAGATGTTTGATCTTGCAACAATCCAAAAGCTAAAAACTAGCAGGCCCCTTGAATATTACAGCCATATTGACCACTTCATGAAACAACAACATTGTGAGCCAACATCAAGGACCTTGAGAGGTGATCAGTTTGATTACTGATTGTCTCTTTCAGGAGAGGTGAGATACTTTTACTTTTGTCTTACCTGCATGTCGTGTGTCAACTTGGCACCTCAATATCTCTTCCACTGAATACCTCATGCTCTTCCACTAAATACCTTGAGTTATGAAAGATGACAAACAATAACTCTATCAACTCTTCATTTAACTATATCTCTACAACAATCACAGAATAATGAAGCAACTCTGATTAGAAAATGATATAAATATGTCATCAAAAGACAAATACCACTGGGTATGTGCAAGATCATGAGGATCCAAAAAGTGGCAATGAGAAAAAAAATATGTTTCTAGTTTGCCAAAATCGTGAAAAAAAAATGTTGACTTTTTGTATGCATCAGGTACAATTTGAATTTGGTTTGGTAATTCCAAACCAAAATGGATATCCATTTTAAAATTCATATCCATTTTTTGAAATAAATTTTCATCAATTTATGCAAACAAAACGGATATCCATTTTGAAAATCCCAAAAAGCACACTTTAGTAAAATGGGCATAACTTTTACAATATTGATGAAAATTTTGTTTTTTTATAGGCGTTGGAAAGGTGATTCAAAGATCTATTCACAAGTTATATATCTCTACATATCTCTAACTCTTTCTATCTATATCTCTCCCTATCTCCCTCTATTTTTATCACTCCATATTTCTCTCTCTCACTCACTACCTCTCCCTCTCCCTCCCTCTATCTATTTATATAATTTTACTTTTCATCATGCTATCTCCATATCTCTCTCTCACTCATATATACACGTGCACCCTATTTATGCCTCCCTATATCTATCTATTTTTCTATGTACCTCTCTCCATATCTCTCTCCCTATCTCTATTACTTGTCTCTATCACCTTCTTTCTCTTTCACTCTTTCCCCCTCTATCTATATCTCTCCATCTCTCTCTTTATATCTATCTTTATCTCATTATCTCTACCTCTCTCTCGTATTCATTCTCTCTCTCTACATCCCTTTGCATCCATATATTTATCTACCTCTATCTCCCAATCCCTCTATCTCTCTCCATATGCCTCTCTCTCTACATCTCCCTATGTCATTATCTCTCCCTCTTTCCCTCCCCCACTATATATTGATATATCTATGCCCCTCTTCTTCTCTCTCTACCTCTCTACCTATCTCTCTCCTTTTCTCTACCTCTATCTCTCTATCTAAACCCTCTATATTTATCTACCACTCTCCCTCCCTCCTCTATATCCCCCCTCTTTATCTCTACCTCTTTATTTTCTCTCTCAATCTCTATTTCTCTCCCTCTATCACTTTATCTTACCATATATATATCATTCTATCTATGTATCCCTCTATATCTCTCTATATCTTCATCTTTATTAATAACTCCCTATCTCTCTATATTTTTATCTCTCCCTTCACCTCTCTTTATCTATATATTATCTCCCTCTCCCTCTATCTTCTTCTCTACCTTTCTATAGAGAGAGAGGGCGAGTGGAGACAAAGAGAAGTAGAGAAGGAAGGTTAAAGAGGTAGAGAGGAGAGAGAGAGAGAGAATAAAGTTATATAGAGATATATAAAGGGAGAGACATGGGGAAAGAGGGAGGGTGGAGTGAGAAGTATGTAGAGAGAGATACGGAGAGGGGAAATAGAGAGAAGTAGAGAGGGAGGGAGGAAGTGAGAGGTAGAGGTAGAGAGATAGGGTGGGAGTGATATAGGAAAAGGTATAGGTAGAAAGAGAGGAGGATGGAGATGGGGAATAAAGAGAAATGAAGAAAAAGAGAGGGAGAGGTAAGGTGGGAGGGATAGAGGGAGAGGTAGTTGGGGAGAGGGAGGGTGAGGGGATATATAGGGATTTATAGAGGGAAGGAGAGAGAGAGGTAAGGTGGGAGGGGTAGAGTGAGATTTAGGGAGAGAGGGTGAGGGGAGGTAGGGAGTAGTAGAGAGGGAAGGAGATAGAGAGGCATATAGAGAGGGAGAGGGAGAGATAGAAAAGGAGATAGGGAGAGAGGGAAGGAGAGGTAGGTAATCAGAGAGGTAGGGTGGGAGGGATAGAGGGAGAATTAGGTAGAGAGAGAGGGTGAGTGGTAAGGTGAGAGAGAGGTAGATAGGAGAGAGGGTGAAAAGAGATATAGATAGG
>VDFB02379711.1:170981829-171007354 GCA_007258455.2 Sequoia sempervirens | reverse complement strand
GGATAAGTCTAGAGATTAAGGGGAAACAGTGAAATATAGAGAGGTGGAGAAAGTGATGCAATGATAGGGGTCCCAAAACTCTCACACAATCTCAACTTGACAAAACTCAACCAATTCTTGTTTGTTCTTACAACTTGGACTCATCCTTTCTTCACAAAACATGTTTCAAAACACCCAAACTGAGAATAAGGCACAAAAATTCTTGTTTAATCTTCAAAAAAACATCAAAATGACTATTTCAAAATCTATCACCAACTTAAACATCTCAAATGGGAGAACTCTCAAAATAGACTATCCCAACCGGCCTAAATAAGCTTCTTGTCACCATTCAATTTGATATGCTATAATAAACGACTCTCAAGGATTCTTGAATTGATTCAAAGGAATAAAAAACTCCTCAATAGAACACCCTTCAAATGGTTTTTATGGCCATTCAAGATAGGAAATTCCCAAACTATGCAAAACTATCCTAAATAGCATTGTCCCCAATCTTCCTAATAGGACAGTCAACCAACAAAGGACTCAAGAACTTAAAATTTCACCAAACCCAATCAGTAAAAGATTCAAAATAGATCCATACCCCCTTTCAAAACCATATTACTCAAGAAGGACTCAAAAACTAGAATCAAAACTCATTAACTCTCCACTGTACACAATTTACTAGTCTTATTCTTCAATTTACAAACCTAGGGCATCATTGAATCAGCCCAAAACCTCCTTCTTTCGCTCTACAACTTTGATAGCATTTAAATTACACTCCAAAATTCCCTCTCACCAACTTTCAGGAGATTCCAACGGTGGAATTTAAAGAAACACAATTTTAAAGGTCATTGTTTACCCTAGTTCAAGGTTTTACCTGCCTAGACAAAATTGGCAATATCTTTCATAAAACTAAATGAATTTTCAAAAAACCAATTGAATATTAATGTAGATTCATAGGGCTATAACATAAAATTGAGGAGGAAAGGTTTTATGAATGGATATGACTGCACAATGACCTAAAATCAGTGAAAATCTTGGTAGATAACAAAAAAATAGAGTATTTCATTAACTTTCAAACTCCTACATCATTCCTCTACCTTCCTCGAAGATTATGAGCCTTCAAAATTCCTTTATAAAGGATTTTCAACTTCCCCAACTGAAAGAAACTGATTCAAACTACCCAAGACCCTTGGCCTTCCACTTTTGCATTTTTTTTGCATTATTGCAATTACATCATTTGACATTTTTTACATTTTTTGCAATATCTTAAAATTGAACTCCTAAAAACCTTCTAAAACCTATTCCTAGCTTAATGTGGCCATTTAGACCTTATTACATCATGATATCATCACTACCAAATCAAAATCCTAAAATTGACTTATGGAGGCATGTTCTTGCTAGGGTGCTCCTGCACCATACTCCCGGCCAAATGAAAATTCCAAGTCCTCTTGGATTGAATGTAATAGAAAACCTTCA
Organism: Sequoia sempervirens; assembly: GCA_007258455.2. NCBI lineage: Eukaryota > Viridiplantae > Streptophyta > Pinopsida > Cupressales > Cupressaceae > Sequoia > Sequoia sempervirens. The sequence continues at coordinate 171,005,896 of VDFB02379711.1, read as the reverse complement.
TCATTAACTACTCCTCCTTGTATTCTTCAATGCCCTGTTGCTTGAAACATCTTCATCTTCACCTTTGGCTTTAGTTGGTCTATTCCAACTTGTTTCCACTTTGTCTTATCTCTGTGAATCCGCTCCATTCTTTGATGTGTCACAATCTCTATCTCAACTCTTTTTGCTTCTTCTATCTATTGTATCTTGTCCATTAATTTGTTCCTCAAAAGTGTTATCACAACAAAGAAGTGGTACATTTTCTCTACAACATGTACCTTCAACTCTTTTTGTATTTTCAAGAGGGATTCATCATTTCCCTCCAAAATCAATCCATCCTTTACCTCTGTTGCACTTTCACCTTCATGCTTTGGAATGGTTGCAATGTATTTGTCTTTTTCATCCATGAATTCTTCTTCTACATCTTCAAATGCTTCTTCCTCTTCTATTATCTTCATTTGTCTTCTCCTTTTGACTATCTTCTTAATGGACCATACAAGTTTCTTTTTCACTGTTAAATGCCAAATTTGTGCTTTTTGAGCAACTACTCCATCTCCATTTGGAACTCCAATTCTACTCTTTCTATAGCTTGCTTTAGTTTTTCTACCTCTTTCTCTATTTGCCTCATCTCTTTTCTCCTCCTCTCTTTTCCTGCCTTCTTTTGTGACTCTGCTACCTACAAATTTCTTCTCAACAAATCCATCTTCTCTTTACTCAAGCAAGTATCTCCTTGCTTCCTCTTCACTTTTCCTCACCTAGGTCCCTTCACTTTTCATCTACCTAGTCTCTTGGCCATCAGGTTCCTTCCTCAACCTGCACAAACACACAACCACAAAAAAACTCCAAACTCTCTCTTTGTTGAGACCTTTCAGAGCTCTAATACCAACTAATGCAATGACAGGGGCCCCAAAACTCTCACACAATCTCAAATTGACAAAACTCAACCAATTCTTGTTTTCTCTTACAACTTGGACTCATCCTTTCTTCACAAAACACTTGTTTCAAAACATCCAAACTGAGAATAAGGCATAAAAATTCTTGTTGAATCCTCAAAACAACATCAAAATTCCTATTTCAAACTCTATCACCAACTTAAACATCTCAAATGGGAGAACTCTCAAAATAGACTGTCCCAACTGGCCTAAATAGGCTTCTTGTCACCATTCAATTTGATATGCTACAATAAATGACTCTCAAGGATTCTCAACTTGATTCAAATGCATACAAAAATCCTCAATAGAACACCCTTCAAATGGTTTTTATGGCCATTCAAGATAGGAAATTTCCAAACTGCAAAACTATCCTAAATAGGACTGTCCCTAATCTGCCTAATAGGATAGTTAACCAACAAAGGACTCAAGAACTTAAAATTTCACAAACCCAATCAGTAAAAGATTCAAAATAGATCCATGCCCCCTTTCAAAACCATATTACTCAAGAAGGACTCAAAAACCACAATCAAAACTCATTAGCTCTCCACTGTACATAGTTTACCAGTCTTATTCTTCAATTTACAGACCTAGGGCATCATTGAATCAGACCAAAACCTCCTTCTTTCACTCTACAAATTTGAGATCATTTAAATTACACTCCAAAATTCCCTCTCACCAACTTTCAGGAGATTCCAACAATGGAATTTAAAGAAACACAATTTTAAAGGTCACTGTTTACCCTAGTTCAAGGTTTTACCTTTCTGGACAAAATTGTCAATATCTTTCATCAAACTAAATGGATTTTCACAAAACCAACTAAATATTAATGTAGATTCACATGGCTATAACATACAATGGAGGAGGAAAGGTTTTATGCATAGATATGGCTGCACAATGGCCTAGAATCAATGAACATGCTGGTAGATAACAAAAAAATAGAGCATTTCATTAACTTTCAAACTCCTACATCATTCCTCTACCTTCCTTGAAGATTATGAGCCTTCAAAATTCCTTTATAAATTCTTTTCAACTTCCCCAATTGAAATAAACTGATTCAAACTACCCAAGACCCTTGGCCTTCTACTTTTGCATTTTTTTTTGCATTTTTGTAATTACATCATTTGACAATTTTTACAATTTTTGCAATATCTTAAAATTGAACTCCTAACAACCTTCTAGGACCTATTCCTAGATTAATGTGGCCATTTAGACCTTATTACATCATGATATCATCACTACCAAATCAAAATCCTAAAATTACCTCATGGAGGCATTTTCTTGCTAGGGTACTCCTACACCAAAAAGGGACGGAGAGATCCGATGATTTGTAAAGATTTGTTCATCTCCTTACTACAAAAAATATAAATATTTCATTATTGATTACTTTTTCTAATTTTTCATGTATTTTGAGATAAGTTGTACAAAAAAATCATGAAAAAGGGGCATCATATGTGAATAGTGAGAATTTGATGTTTCAAAAATGAAATATGAAGTTCAAATGATTATAATTATTTTTTTTGTACAATATAGAAACACTACCTACTCCATTATGTAGAGCTCTTAATCACCTTTTTAGTGACTATAAAAAAATCAAAATTTTGATAAGAAACAAAAAATTTATGCCCATTTTACTAAAGAGGGTTTTTAGGTCTTCAAAATGGATATCCATTTTGTTTTTTAAAATGGATATCCATTGCAAACGAATACTTGTTTTGAAGACCTAAGAATGGGTAGCCATTTTTTAAAATGGATATCTATTTTTTCTAAAAAAATCTGTAGCCTTGGGATTTGGTTTGGGATTGCCAAACCTGGAAAGTCAACATAAAAAATGTGTTTAGAAAATTTCCTTAGTTTTTTGAAGTTCACCCTTGTGGCTGGCAATTTTTTTAATTCAAATTTGATGAAATGGAAAGGGTTTATTAAAAAATTGTTAGCTTTCCACCAATATAAGATATGCCTTATTTTGAATTTAATAAATAATTATTATTGATTTTCTACATACATTACGTCTAAAGTCCTAATTGATAAGTTGATTGAAAAACTTCTATAATTTTCAAACTATTTCACATTTTTTTAATCTAAAAGATGTGTCACATTCTATTCTTTGCATACTATAGGATAAGAAAATTGAATTTCATAAATTTTTGACCTAGTTATGGTGTTCAAACAAACATGTTTTAATAATTTTGAAATGTTCTAATAAAAAAATCATAACTAATTATTTACATGCAAAAAAAAATAAAAAAAATGCAGCACATCTAAGCATGTGTCCTCTATATATATTGAAAGTTTCAAAAAAAATTCTTGTACTTAGGGTGGTCAGACATACACGCCTGCTTCTTATCTTTTTCCTGAAAATTTAGTACTAATGCATTGAATTTCAAATTTTCACAAAATGAATTTACTTTTTTCCAAAAAAGGACTAGTAGCCTAGAAACTGCATTCAATTTGCTACAAATTTTGCTCTTACATATTTTTCAAATTATGTTAATAACCTTTTCAAATTTTTATGTCAAGTTTCCTAACTATTTTTTTTAATTTTCATTGCCACTTAGGGGCCTAGTTTGGACCCCCATGATCCTGCACTGACCCTACTACAACTCTGTCATAAAGAATTTTGCATCAGTATTGCAATGACAAACTAATGCAACCAACACCATGGAATGAATGAACAGGTACCCTCTGTCATCTTTGACATCTTCACTATTGCATCAATAAAACACCTTGAACTAAATACAAGTACCATTGACATTGTATGCACCTTTGACATCACATGCACCTTTGAAACTTGCACCTTTGGCATTATATGAAACTTTAACATCTACACCTTGACATCAATTGACATCAATGACAAATAAATCAACAAAACACCTTGGACATGAATGGAAAACATAAACAAAGATGGAAATCAAGCATGGCAGACCCATCTACAAAAGTTGCAGCGTCAATCTCCTTTGGATGACATACTTCTTATCTTTTATGCATCTAAGTTCTTCAGTTTTCATATTCTTTGTAAATATGCAGAGCATATAGAGTAGTTTCCAATATAGAATTTTGGTTTTTCACTCTAGTATATGACTCAGGGGGAGTGAATTCTATCTTTCCAGTTTGTACATAGGCACATATTTCTCAGGGGGAGATCTAGTGAATGTCAGAACAATTGGTATATGCACCCTTTACCCTTGATGTCAAAGGGGGAGAATGGTGAATGTTTTCAAAAAATTTGAAGATATTTTTCATGTTTCCATTAATGACAAAGGAGGAGATTGTTGGAAGAATGTCATTTATGTTGTTGTTTGCAACATGAGCATGAGGGATAAGCATAAGGTATATTGCTATGTGTTGCAATTTTGTCATTGATGTTAACATTGTATCTTGATATGAAGACTTTGGTGCAAATCATTTTGGTTGGTTTTAAGAGGTCTTGAAATGATTATGATATACATTTTTGCAAGATGGTTTGATCTGAAAAGTAAGTTATGTTGGAAATTGAATAAGTGTCAATTTTGTTAATTCAGTGTGACAGACCATTCATTTTTGGGTCTGCACTAGTCTACAATTGAAGTTTACATTATGTGCTTCTAACAATATTTTTTTAGTTGTTAGAAGTATCTAATTGCATAAATTTATCATATTTTGGCTTTTGGTTTGAGAGATCTAAGTAACAAAAGTTTGATCTGGAAGTTTATAGTTATTTTTTGTATAGTGCATTTGAGTGGGAGAGTCCACACTTATTTGTGGATAATTTTTTGGCTTTGTTCTTTTGAGGATAAGTTGACAGATGGTAGTAGTGTATGAATTCCAATTGGTGTAAATTTTTGAGGTCCATGTGTCTGAATGTGGGTACACAATAAAAAAAATTGGTATCAAGTCTTTTGTGGTGTCAACCTAATAAGTGTGAAGGTATGTGAAGATTAAATAAGTGTTGCGGTCTTATGTAGGATCTATTATAGGCCCATGCTGACCTATTTCAAGCTATTTTGTGTTTTTGAACCTTGGTGTGAAGCGTGTGTGAAAAGGATTGAAGCTAACAAGTTATGTTTTGAATATTACATCTAATTAGGCTGACCTAATTGATGTTATGCTAGGAGTGTATATATATATGTGTGTGTTAGATCCTTTCAGTGTTTTGGTGTGTGTGATGGATGTTGCAAATGTCATACATTCTAATATTATCAAATAAATGTGAATTTTAGTTGTGAATGTTCAGTAGAAGATTAAAGTGATGTGAATGCAAAGGAAAGCAGAGTGTTAGATCAGAATTAGATGAAGTGTATAAACTCAATTTATTGAGCTTCATTGGAACTGTATTTCACATGCATTAGATAGATGTAATTGTAACAACTCAAAATAGGCTATGAGCCACAATCTATCTTCTATCTTTTCTTTGTGGACAATGAGTCCACCTACAATGAGCACTTCTATAAATATACTATAATTGGTTATATAATATACTGTGAGATAATCATCACCATGGTTTTTCACATTTTGGGTTTTCCATGTAAAAATCCTGGTGTTCCTGTGTTAAGTGGTGTTGTTGATGTTTCATGATTTCTTTCTTTATTTTAGTTTAATATGCTTTAGTGATAGAATTTTTAATTTTTTAATGGTTTAAGATAATACTGATTCACCCCCTCTCTCAGTATTTTGGGTGTTCAAAAGTATTGGGTATAAGCAATCAATTGTGCTTGTTATATTCAATATAGGGTTCCTCATAAAGCCTTGGAAGGAATTACTCCCTTTAAATATTAGACAAGTAGGAAACAATCATTTAAGCATTCTAGGGTCTTTGGATCTCCTACAATGGCATGCATATTGACATAAAATCACAAGGAAATGAAACCACAATCTAGACCTTGCATCTTTGTAGGATATCCAAATTGTGTGAAAGGTTATCACCTACTCCACCCTATCACACATGAGTTGTTCATTGAGAGGAGTTTTAATTTTCAAGAGTCCCGCCAACTCAACACTTAACATGTCTCCTTCTTTTTTGGATTCATTTGATAATGATGATTCTTCTGATGATTCAAATCATTCATAATAGATTCTTAAAATGATTCCTAAGCTAGGGTATTTTTATTCTTCTTCTAGTTTTGATGGTGAGTAGTGATGGGGATTCATCGTTATCCTCTTCTAGTATTTCTTTGGAGGTTGATATTTTAGCACTTGACTCACCCACATCTCACCCTCTTTGGGTTAGAAAGGTACTTGATAGTACATGTACTTGGGTAGGGAATCCAATAGATGGTAGATTTACATGATTAGATTATTAAAGTGAGCCATATTATTTCATTACCTCTGCCTCCTTTCAAGAGGCATCAGTCATACCTGAGTGGGATAATGGTATGTATGAGGAATATGATTCCTTAGTCAAAAATCACACTTGTGACTTGACATATCTTCATAAGGGAAGAAAGGTGGTTCGATGTAGGTGGATATATCAAACCAAGTTTTTTGTAGATGGGTTAGTTGATAAGTACAAGGCACATTTGGTAGCCAAAGGATTTTCACAAGTTGTTGGTATTGACTACATAAAGTCCTTTACATCCATTGCTAAGATGAATTCAATCTAACTTTTAATCTTGGTATTACTACAAAATTTGGTTGGTATGACCACCAAATGGATGTGAAGAGTGCATTTTTTATAAATACGTTGAGGAGGAGATCTACTTGGAGAAACCATCGAGATTTGTTTAGGATTCATCCTTAGTTTGGAGACTTAGGAAATCCCTCTATGGCCTCAAATAGGACCCTTGAGCTTGGTATGACAAGATGGATTCCTTCCTCCTAGCTTTTCATTTTACATGGTGTCATTCAGATCCTAATGTGTATATTTTATGGTAAGATGATTATTTTATTGATATTGGTACTTTATGTTGATGATCTTTTGATCACTAGGAGCTTTAAATATTACAATAGTGAATTCAACTTTATAGGACAGATTTTACAAGATAAAATTAGGTGTGTTATGTATTACTTCCTTGGCATTGAGATCTCTTAGTATCACTTTTGCACAATCCAAGTATACTCTTAATGTAATTTATTGATTTCACATGACTGATTACAAACCATCTTTGACTTCCTTTCTATATAGATTCAAGCTTGAGGATGATTGTTGATGCTACTTTGTATTGATAACTTGTTGATAGTCTCATCTATCTAACACACACCAAGCCTAACATTTCATATGTAATTGGTGTAGTTTTGAGATTCATGTAGGATCATCATGGGTTGCACTAAAAATAAGGTAAGAGAATCATTCACTACCTTCATGGTACTTGCAATTTTGGGATTCATTATAGATTTGGTACAATGGTTTACTTGGTTGGATTCACAAATTTAGATTAGGATAGTGATACTTAGAATCATAATTCCAATTCAAGTCATAGTTTCTCGCTAAGTTCTATTCATATTAGCAGCTAACGTCTAACAAGAAGAAAAATGTTATTGCTTTATCATCTATAGAGGAAAAGTACAAGGGGGTTTTTAGCACAACTACCGAGGCTATTTGGCTTCAAGGTATCCTTATTGAGTTTGGTATTTCATTTATGCAACCCATAGTCATCTACTGTAACAAATAGAAAACCATCCAAATATGTAAGAAATAGTAGACCAAAAACATAGAGATTCACATGAATTACATTTGAGAGCTCATTCATAGTAAAATCATTGACTTAGTCTTATACAAATATTCATATACTTACGTTGTTGAAATTTTCACCAAACCTTTTACTAAGAACAAGTTCATTCATCTACGATCTTTTTTTGGGTGTGGTCTACTTCAACAACATCATCCTCTTTGATGGGGTCTTTTAGTCATGCTCACTTTAATTTCTCTCTTTTGGGAGTAGTTTTTTCCCACTATGTTTTCTCCCTTTCTCCACTTTACATGAGAGATATTTTTGTGCTTGGGAACCTCATCAAGCCTAGTTTCCATGACCCAATTTCTTTGTAACCACCTAAATTATGCTTAGGGGGTATTAGTGGGTATGTGCAGGATCATGGTATGCCAAAAAGTGGCAATATTTGTAGGGTATGTGGCTGATGACTTTTTTTTCACCCAAAATTAATGAAACAAAAAGGGTTTTTAGAGGAGATTCTCAGCTTTCCAAAAATATAAATTATGATTTAATTTGAATTTAATAAATAATTATTATTCATTTTCTATTAATTTACGACTAAAGTCTTGATCGATAGGCTGATTGAAAAACATCTATAACTTTCAACAGTATCATATTTTTGAATCCAAAACATGTCACATTCTATGCTTTACATATATAGGATTAAAAAGAAAATTAAATTTCATGAATTTTTGACCAAGTTAAGGTGGTAGACAGATGAGTTTTATATTTTCTAAAATTTGTTATAAAAATTCATAATTAATTATTTACTTGGAAAAAATTACAAAAATATGCATCACATCCGGACATGAGTCCTCTACTTATATATAAAATCTTACAAAAAAATATTATCATTTTTTTATGGTTAGGGTGGTCGGACATACACCTACTTCTTTTTTTTACCCTGAAATTTAAGTACTGCATTGAAATTTCAAATTTTCACCAAATAGATTTTATTTATTTTTAAATAAACCTAGTATTTTAGAAACTACATTCAATTTTCTACAAATTCTATTCTTACATATTTTTGAAATAATATAGATAACTTATTCAAATATTTACGTCAAGTTGCCTAACACCGATTTTTCTGAATTTTTTGCCACTTAAGGGCCTGTTTGGCATACCATGATCTTGCACATGCCCTAGTGTAGAATATTCCTTCTATAATATTCTTTTTTTCACATGGGTTAGTCTTATTTTGGACATAATATTTCTTAGGTGTGTTTCCTTTTTCAGTTATCATTGCATCAAGTTTTGCATGCCACTAGTCTTAGATCAATGAAGTTACATGCCTATTATTAGATCCTTTCAAGGTAGTTTCTCTCATTTTCACTATAAATATATACATCTATCTTGATTTTTAAAATACATTGAGGGTTATTTCCATTTCTCTACTCATTCTATACTTTGTGTACACTTTTTTAATAACTTTCTAGGTGTGTGACTATTAATCTATCGTGTCCTAACTAGTGATGCTATTCTACCAATAAGATCTCATTTTTGACATTCTAAACAACTAAAAAAATAAAATAACCACTTCAACTATCACCTTTATTCATACATCATTTGAATATTCTTCAAACTTCTACCCTCCATTCATCACTAATATCTTAATATTTAACATCCATCATTTAAATTATTTTATAAATTATCACCAATCCCTTCATCTATCACTAAATCTATTCAAAGTTATCTCTTCCACTCATCCCCAACCATTCAATCTCTCTTTCATCTATTTCGAGAGAAAAATCATATTCTTCAAACCAACCTATCCTCTATAGGGGTCATCCCTAAATCATCAATTAATCTTAAAATCAAAATCTCCATGCTTGGAGCATGTTATATTTTCCCATCAAGTGCCTATATCTACTCTCTTTGAAATGGAATTACTTCACAATACTATTTTAAAGAGGGCCAAAATATGGATTTATTTCACAACACCTTCTAATGTTACATCTAACATATTATATATTATTTGGATTTCTTTTATGTGATTTATTATAAAATTACTTTCTAGGACTTCCTTAATAATAAGTATCAAAGGAGGAAGAAACAAAAAAGAACAAGAACACAAAAAAGAGAAAGAAAAGGAACAAAAACAAGAAGTATAAAGAAAAATAAAAGAAAGAATAATCTAGCAAGAGAAAGAGCAAGAGAACTTGATCAATAGAATGAGAAAAAGTAAGAAAAATAGCAAGAGAGTGAGAACAAGAAAATGTGTAAGAGCAATAAAAATAGAAAGAACAAGAGAAAGAATAGGAGACAAAACAAGAACAAGTACTTCAAGTAGTAGAAGAAGAAGAAAATAAAGATGAAAATAAAGAAAAAGAAAAAGAACAAGAAAAAGAAGATTAGGGGCAATTTTATGAACCTAACCCTATAGTGCATGTATTGTGTTATGAGTAGTTAGCTTGTGGTTTCCTTAACTCTTAAATAAGTTACATACTCATTATTATAATGATAAATATGTATTTAGGTCATCTAAAGAATTATACTTAAGTATTTAAGTTAGACTAGGTAGTATACAAGGAATAATTATGGTATATATAGGAGGTATAGGTTAGTTATTATCATCGTGTGGAATATTGAGTTCTTGTGAAGAGTATTGGAGGTATCCGCCTCGAAGTGGATTAGGAGGTTTCCACCTCGAAGTGGCATATTATTATTAAGTATTTGCAATTTTTTTACTATTATTTTATTTATTGTACAAGTTATTGCATAACAAGAAATGAATCAAATAAAAACATCCAAATCCACACCTCTAAAATCCAATTCCATTCAAATCAAAAAATTTGCATTCCCCATCCAAAATCCAATCCCAAGCCCAAAACATTAAAATCCATATGGATCCCTAAATCCCACAATCTTAAATATGAAAGTACAAAATCCATTTGAATCCTTAAATTTGAACTTCAAAAGTTAAAAATCCTTAAATCCTAAAATCTTAAAAGTATTAAATCTATTTAGATTCCTAAATCCCAAAATCTAAAATTCAAAACTATAAAATTCATTTGAATCTCAAAATATTGAAATTTGAAATCTAAAATTTTAAAATCCATGTGGATCCATAAATACCTAATCTAAAAAGTATGAAATCTACCTAGATCTCTAAATTCCAAAATCTAGAAACCAAAAGTACAAAATCCATGTAAATCCCAAATTCTCATAATCTAAAACCTAAAAGTTGCCTTCAAATATATTATATCCTGGATACATTAAAAATCTAAAATCCTATTGTCAAATATCGAAAGAACCAAAATACACCATCCCATCCAAAACTATTCCACTCATAGAATGTGACATGGTGTATGAAATTATTGCTCCTAATTCCACTTGCTCCCATTATATTTACATGTGCTTCCATAACCCTGTCCTTGCATCCACCCATTTTACACAAAAATCTACTATCCAACATATATATAATGACACCCCTTTAATCCATTCTTTATGTAACCACCATGCATACTTCATCCAACCTTCCTCCCATTTCATTTTCATTGGCACCATCCTCTAATGAAGGAGCTATGATGATATCATGGTTAATGCATTTACATTTTGGAGAAAACAACTTAGCAATCAATGAATTTTATAAAAAATCTACAAAGCACATTATGATAGTATGGTCCATGTGAATTAGTTCTTTGAGTGGCATATTATTAGTCCACCATGGAAAACGATGGTCTAGAGCTAGAAGACTCATAAAAATCATGCATCTCAACATTTTTATGCAATAGTAGCTTACAAAAACCAAAAACCAAAAATAAAAAATAAAAAATAAAAATAAGAAACTAATATTTTAACAAACAAATAGAAAAATAGAAGAAAAAATTGAAAATTTGAGAAAAAAAGAAAAATAGTAAAGATATATTTTTTGTTCAATAGTGAAAACATTTATATGGAACCTTGGGCAAGTACCATGATAAAAGTGTGTTCAAAGACATCATGTATAAATTAGCCATTTATCTGTACCCTACACTTGGGGCAAGTTATCTCAAATTTTCCTACACTATTCATCATTTAGATAACTTACCCATTTAATTATACTCATTCATCTTTCTTCCCATTTTTATCTTGATAAAGACAAGGAAATTATTATGAAGGATGATTTATACACTTCTTGACACATCCCATATCTTGTAAAAAATACTACATCCTTTAGCAAGCATCACAATACAATATCAAGTGTGGTTTATCTAGAGTATGGGCATATTATTCCTATATAACATAGTCCTGGAAATTAGATCACCCATCCATCCATCCCCCATCCATTGCATTTTGAATATTTCAAACCATCTAGATCTTGAACCTTACATCCATCCCATGCTGAATCCCAATTTGTTGATCATCCCATCTAATTTTCCCTTTATCCTTGTTACTAAATTTAGTTTTCCTTTGTCATTGGTTATAATACTAAGAAAACAATCTCATCTTGTAATAAAATCACAAGATAACCCAAAAGAAATCCATCCAAACACAATCAAATCCCATCCATATAATTTATCTAAAATGCAAAGTTCATATCTATCCAAACATAACACCAAAGTAGACACAATCCAAATAAATCTCACTATGTAACTTAGCACTCATTCAAAAACATACATATATTTTTTGTCTTGTTACAAGCCTTGTTTAAATTTTAAAAAAATCGTTACATCATTTATAGGATATATTATTCATAATCCTTATATTGTTATCAAGATTTATCATTACTACAGTAAGGGTATGTGCAGGATCATCATGGAAAAAACAGGCCCTTAAGTGGCAAAAAAGTTAGAAAAATCAGAGTTAGGCAACTTGACATAAAAATTTGAATAAGTTATCTATATTATTTTAAAAATATGTAAGAATAGAATCTGTCAAAAATTGAATGTAGTTTCTAAACTACTAGGTTTATTTTATTTATTTTTAAATCTATTTGGTGAAAATTTTAAATTTCAATGTAGTAGTACTTAAATTTTAGGGAAAAAATAAGAAGTAGGTGTCTGTCTGACCACCCTAACCACAATAAAATGATAATATTTTTTATTATATTTTAGACATAAGTAGAGGACTCATGTCCAGATGTGATGCATATTTTTTGTAATTTTTTTCCAAGTAAATAATTAATTATGAATTTTTATTACAACTTTTAAAAAATATAAAAACCGTGTCTGACCACCTTAACTTGGTCAAAACTTCTTGAAATTCATATTTTCTTTTTTAATCCTATAGTATGCAAAGTATATAATGCGATGCTTGTTTTGGATTCAAAAATGTGATTTTGAAGCTATAGATATTTTTTAATCAACCTATCAATCAACACTTTAGTCATAATTCAAATAGAAAATGAATAATAATTATTTATTAAATTCAAAGTAAAACATAATTTATATTGGTGGAAAGTTGAGAATCTCCTTTAAAAACCCTTTTCATTTCATCAATTTTGGGTTAAAAAAATTCGTCAGCCACATACCCTACAAATACCCATCATATTGCCACTTTTTGGCCCATCATGATCCTACACATACCCTTAACAATACCATCATCATCAATCAATCAATCAATCTTTTTTATTTTCTATATTTTAATATGTTTTCTTTCTTGTGCATCTTCTTTTTTGTCTTTGCATCTATGTTGGTCCTTGGGGAATTTTATGACAACAACATCATAGTAATTCATATCATGGTGTCACGTGTCATATGCCTTCTCGTGACTTTTTATTTTGGGTCAATTCTACACCACATGCTAATAATATCATCATGGTTTTCCATGTTATGGTACATCTCTATCAAATGTTATAAAAAACATCAAGTTGCTCAAAATAATCAAGATTTATAGTATGTACCTTAACAATAAAATTCTTTCATTCTCCGTCATATTCATTCCACCTTGTCAAATGTTTACAAAACATCAAGTTGCTCAAAATAATCAAGATTTATAGTATGTACCTTAATTCTTCCATTCTCCATCATATTCATTCTTCCTTGTCCTTTATCATATCTATCTATTCTAAACAACTAATTTAAAAATAAAATAACCACTTCAACTAACACCTTTCCCTTCTATTCATCACTAATATTTTATCCTTAATATCCATCATTTAACTTGTCCCATCCATTATCACCAATCCCTTCATCTATCACTAAATCTATTCAAGCCTATCTCTTCCACTAATCCCTAACCATTCAATCTCTCTTTCATTTATTTGAAGAGAAAACTCATGTTCTTCAAACCCTCTTGTTCTCTTGAGGGGGCATCCTTAAATTATCAATTGATCCTAAAATCAAAATCTCCAAGCTTGGGGCATGTTATATTTTCCCATCAAGTGCCTATATCTAATTTTTTTGAAGTGTCATTACTTCACAATGTCATTTCAAAGATGGGAAAAAATGGAAACTTATTTCTTTCCACCTTCTAATGTTACATCTAACATTACATATTAATATTATGACATTTTCCTCATTTCATGATAATTCCCCATTTTAATTGGCAACCAATAACTGACTAAATAATTCATGTTATTTAATTAATAAGGTTAATACTTATCCATTTATTGCAAAATACATAAATAAATTCATTTTTACTTATTCCCCACAAATAATAAAAAATTGCTTATGGACTAATATTCTATCATAAATCCTCCATAATATCTTCTATTATAATCCATGCACAACTAATTAACTAAAATTAATTAATGATTTAATTATTCTCACCCTTTTAGAGCCCACTAAGAAACCATTATAACTTTTCTTGACTATTCTTAGTCAATATAGATTCTCCACTCTTCTCATTCAATCTCAACCATCCATTTAAGATCAAATCTTCACCATTTATGTTTTCATTCAAAAAAATTTAAATCAACCCTTGTCCTTCATCAAATTATGCATGAATGATCAATCTACATGTACATACTGTTGATTTGAAGAGCAACCTACATTTCTACATCAAATATTCAAAAGCATATCTAACACATAAGAGCAACCTACATTTTTACATCAAGTATTCAAAAGTATATCTAACACATATGAGACTTACATTCAGTAATTATTTATCAATATTATCTTGCATTTGCATTTCTTGCTGCTCTATTTGAAATGTTCTTGAATTTAAAATAAGAATCTTAAATTTGTATTTAATTCCTTTTGTTTATTTAAAATTTAGAATATACACTTATGAGTGACAAAACTAATCACTAACAAAATTTAAAATAATAAAAAGGAATACTTCAAACCACATACACAACTAGAACCAGGTCCTAATTCCTCTTTTATGGTTTTTATTTTCTTATATCAATTACTATCTATATGTCAACGTCATAAACTAAGGTCACTTGTTTTACTGATACTAAATGTAGTACTATACCCTGCGCTTATTCGAAAGGGTGTTTTTATTCCCTTCCAAATATGAACAATATTCTTGGTATCTTAATATTCATGCAGAATGGATGCATCACCCCAGAAAACAACGTGTACAACTGTAGAAAAAAGAAGCTATGGGTGGGGAAAAGTGAAATTGAGATCTCAACTAGGCAAAACCAAGGAGTTTGAGGGCTGTTTGAATGCACATGGTGATGGAGGACAAGCATAAAAGCCATTGGCAGTTTGGTTTGTGCATCTGGAACATGCGAGATGCGATGGATGTCACTAGAAAGTATGTGAGATTAGAAAAAGGAAAAGAATTCCAAGCTCACGACTCCCAATCCAGGCATAAACCCGAGAACCAGGGGCAGTTGTATCCGCCAGCTTATTATATCGGGACAGTCAACAAGTTGTTTTAGCAACATATTATTATTTATTGGAGTTTTGCAGCGGGAAATTGATTGAGGAGAAGGTGGTGATGTGTGGAGGCATGTGCAGGGTAGATACACTCTTCTACTCTTGTTGGGACACCACTCATTAATATTCTGGGACTGTCCCTGACAAATATTCAACACATATGCATGTTCATGTGGGTGACAAAACAAAAAACAGAAGCAGACCCTTAATCTAAGTCTTTGCCATTTCCTGCTTTCCCCGGTAACTGAGGTAGTACCGCTACGACGCCGACACCACACACTCCGCCGCTTTCCGCGCTTTAGGGCAAGGGCCCTGCCCTAAGAAAAAAACCCCTTTTAGGGCCTATAATGTAGGAGGATAGCTTATTTATAAATTATTATTCTCCGGAATCGATTGCTCGTAATGGAGAGAGAACTGGAGCGAAGTTCGTGAGGGGCATCGGGAGGCCCGCCTGTTGAAAAATACTGCTTGTCTACAACCTCATAAAGACAAATGTTCTTTCTCCGTCACTTACCCACTGCCGAAATTAACGATAGGAAATTTGGAATTCGATTCCACCACGCATGAATAAAAACCCACATACGCCACTCTGATCTGCACTCGAACTACAATTCAACACCCGGATGGAGAAAATGTCGAATTTTATGGATTGGGGTAGATTTCGTTCCATGGATTGAGTAGATTGCGATATATAAGATTGTTGACTCTGTAAAGGAAAGCTGGTGATGCGAATTTTGACTGTATCTAGTTTTTTGTATTTACTGTGCATTGAGATTCGAGAGGGGAAAGGAAGGTCCCACAGGGGGACAAGAGTCGCCCCTTAAATTGGGGGCATGGCCTTTGGAAGAATTCATGAGCAACACTCTTGATATTCGGTCTCCTCTTCGCTTTCTTCACCAACAGAAACTCTTACCGGAGCGGGCTTTGAATTTGTGGAGATAACTGTATTGATGAAGGCAGAGCAGATACTCAATATAAATATTTGCAAAGGGAGGAGACTTGTTCTATACGTGGCTGACGATGGCCCTTTGAAATAGGGTTTTTAGAATTAAGTCTGCACTGTGTGGGGCACGGTGAAGTCAGCCATGGCCATACATAGACGACACTCTAACGAAAAGCTACATGCTTGTTGATGTATCTACAATTCTACCTCTCTCTCTCCCTTTCCTTTATAACTCCACTGATTCTCACAACTCTCCTATCTCAACCCTCCTCGAGCTTTAAGAATCTTCAAGCTCGTCTAGAGAGTTTGCAATGGATTCGGCTCAAGAAGCCAGCTGGATCCATATATTTCTTGCGTCTTTAATTCTAGTAATGGCTTTGATCATTGCCCGGGCTGCGACCCAGTTTTTCATAGCCTATGTATGGAGGCCTCGCCGTATAAGGAGATTCATGGAGAGGCAAGGAGTGAGCGGGCCGCCGCCCGCTTTTATGGTTGGCAATCTGATGGAGATGAATAAACTTCGTGACAAAGAAACTGCAAATGATATGGGTTGCTTCACCCACGACATTGCTCACAGGATCTTGCCTCACTATCTTTACAACTCTAAAACTTACGGTGAGATATCAACTTCTTCTCTCTTGGAAAAAAAAAATCAAATTCCTACGTCTTCCGTTTCTGGATCTCGAAACAATCTTCAACATTAAGAGGAATGCTATAGATTCTTCTGGGTTTTAGCTGTGGATCAATATTCGTGTTTACATCCTAGATTAGCGCAACTTGGATCGACTTTTCTTTTCCCAAGCCATATTTTTTCTTTCCAGTTTCAGTCTAGGCTAACAGAGTGAATCTTTTTTTCTTTCTCCCACACCATCTTTTTTTCTTTCTAGTTTCAGTTTAGTTTAATTTGGATCTTTTTTTCTTTCTCCTTTAGCTCTCTGCTCTCATTCGATCATGGAGTATGATTCAAAATGTTGATGCAAAAATTCTCACACAATCAAATCCAAAAATCATTGAAAAAGAACATTATGAATTGTGGAAACTTGATATCATTAATTAACAGAGTGAAGCAAATTGAGATGATCTTTGCATTAGAGACTACATCGGTGCTTGACAGAGGCCAGAAACAAATTGAAATGACAAAGGCTCTGTTCGATTTTTTGTTATTTGCAGGAAAGCAATTCGTAATGTGGTGGGGAGTGGAGCCGAGGCTAGCCGTGTCCCAACCAGAACTTATAAAGGAAATGTTGTACAGTCATAGCTATGGGAAATCCGAGCTACAACAGAAGGGAAACAAGGATTTCATTGGTAAAGGGCTGCTGATGGCCAACGGAGATGAATGGGCTCATCAGCGACGGGTCGTAGCACCGGCTTTCCGCATCGAAAAACTTAAGGTAGAGGAGACCTGGATTTCTAAGACTCACATGCCGGTCACCGGTCACCATGACCACGTTTTTGTTTACCAAGTGAGTGAGCGAGAGTCTTTCTGTCCTTGACAAATATCCGATGATTAGTATGTATTGACTTTTGCAGGGACATGTGAATTACATGGTGGAATGCACATCGAGAATGCTGGACGGGTTTGAAGGAATTCGGAGAAGCGGGTCCGCGGAAATTGAAATAGGCGAGCATCTTTGCAAACTGGCCGCTGATATAATTGCACGCACTGAGTTTGGTAGCAGTTACGAAAAAGGAAAGAAGATTTTTCAACAACTCAATTCATTGCAGAAGCTTTCGTCAAAGTCAGGAAGATATTTATGGCTTCCAGGCAACCGGTATTTCCTCCACCTTCCCTTTTTTCCTCAACCAATTGAATTTTACCCTCTCCACCATTTTCCATTGCTTTCATAAAAACGACGTAGCAAATATTTTACGTTTTTATCAATATGGGGGTGACCACACATTTTAATGGATCAAAGCAAAATTGTCCAGGCTCCTCTGCCAAAGCAATATATTAATTTCTACCGTACCGAAACTCGTTTGTCAATAATAGTGTAATGCCATCTGCCGTTTGCTTGTCATCATCCCGCCCAAGGTATTTACTACTTGAAGCGTAAATGTCCCCCCTGCCGTAACCTTTACTGTGCTCTCTGTTACGTAGATATATAATATGCCATGCAGTTGTCAACCTTGAAAACAACCTAGTGAATATAATATGCAGGGCCGTCCTTGGAACCATTTAGGCCTAATCCCTTCACAAAACATCCAAGTCGTTTGAATTTGAAATTAATTTAATGTGTCAGAACAGAGCTGTTTCGCACGGCAAAGATTATAAATGATGTCTGACGGCCGCCCAGGAAATCAACTCTTCAGTGAACTCCAAAGCAGCACTCTATATCGACGGGAAAGATTGACTCCAAAGTTTGGGCCCGTGCAATTATTTCCATAAATAACCATCACGAAAAAACAAATGCAAGGAATTTTGCTGTGTGGGAACAAATGACCGAGTTGGGTCAAATCAAAATATTATCTTGCCGGGAATATCCCATTACCCCCATTGCCCAATCTGACCTTTACTAATTCTAATCCACTGAAAGTGAAGAGAAAATAAAAAAATAAGAATTAAACGCCAGCGATTTCCAATTTAAAATTAATGTGTGTTTTGTTGTTATGCTGGCAGTTTCCTTCCCACAAGTTTCAACCGTGAGATCAAGAAGAGAAAGCAGGAAGTAGAGAGCGCTCTCATGGAGATCATCAGGGCACGACGAGATTCTGTCCATGTAGGACGCAGTACCTCCTACGGCAACGATCTTCTTGGATTGATTCTCTCCAGCAACGATGGCGAAGGAGTGAGGTTGACCAACCAGCAGTTGATGGACGAATGCAAGACATTTTTCTTCACCGGTCAGGAGACCACCTCCCTCCTCATGACATGGACCATCATGCTCCTCGCTTCCAGCCCTCAATGGCAAGAAAAAGCCCGAGCCGAGATCCTCCAAGTCTGTCAAGGCTCTCCGCCCTCTTTCGCCGACCTTCCCAAGCTCAAAATCGTAAGTTCAACAACTACCCATTACTTTTAGACTGTATTTATTAATGGTATTTGTGACGTGTGAATTGAATTGAATTGAATTGACTTGGAATGCAGCTGGGAATGATACTGAACGAGTCATTGAGACTGTACACCCCGGCGTCGATTCTACCAAGGCAGGCATTTGAGGATGTGAAGCTGGGAGAGCTGGAGCTGCCCAAGGGGATGTCAGTGTGGATCCCTGTGCTGGCCATCCACCACAGTAAAGAATTGTGGGGGGAAGACGCCAACGAATTCAATCCGCAGCGCTTCGCAGAAGGCGTGCACAAGGCCTGTAAACACCAGATGGGCTTCTTGCCCTTTTCCACCGGTCCCAGAATATGCGTTGGACAGAGTTTTGCCATCATGGAAGCCAAGGTTGTGCTGGCCATGTTTCTGTCCCGCTTCCGATTTACACTCTCCCCCAATTACAGGCATGCGCCTGTGTGCGTGCTCACGCTCCAGCCCAAGCACGGTGTCCAGATCATCCTTGAACATTTGTAATTTATAATCTCTGTTTCTATTTATATAAATATGTAGAGCTCACACACTCAGTGCAGAGGATTGATGTCTGTTTCTATTTATATATATATGTAGAGCTCACACCCACTGCAGAGGATCCATTCCACCCAACCCGAACACACTGTATGCAACCCCTCCATGAAATTTCGCCCAACCCACTCATCTGTTACTACAATCGACGGCTTTTGTAAAATGGAGAAGCGGCCATGTAAACTTTTGACTGGTGCAAATACACCGAGGATAATACATTACCTACCTATTCGATGAGCATTTTCTACGATTTACTGAATTTCAGATGTTCGTTTCACTTTCACCATAAATTTTGGTGCCTTTTTGACGATAAAACGGGTCAAAGAAGCCTTGAAATAATATAATCATTTATCGTGTTTTACATGGATTATCGGTAAGGGTCTTATTCAAATCCGGAGCACTTTTCTGATCCAAAAAATATAGTTGTTTACAAATCAATGTAATAAAGCCTCCTCTGATATTATTTTTACATTTCATGTTCAAATGAGTTTTTGGGAAAACTACGTGAACTACTTACTATCTTATTGATTAAAAAATCATTATTATATATTAAATAATTATAAAAATTAATATTTAATCTTATAGGCCATCTATTATTTCTTTTCTTAAATCTTTTTAAAGAGAATTGTAAAAAAAGAATTCTATTTGAGAATGACTTTTTCAATATTTGTGGAGTTTTCTTAACATCAATTCAAATGATCAAAAATTCAAAAGCACATATTAAAAGTATATTATTTTAATAAATTAAAAAATTTAAATAACAAAGTTAATACAAAAGTCTTCATTTTTAATATAAATCAAGGTTGGCTACATGTATATGAATGTACAACCAATTACAAACACCACCAAAAAACCAAATTACACCTAGAAATAATATGATAATGATTACTCAAAATCAAGTGAGAGGATTTAATTACTCATTGAACTAGGACGAAAAATCCACCTGTCATTCTAAGTAGTTGTGATTGACCCTTTGAAAAGCAATTGATCTTGCCATCTAATTTATTTCTATTATTATGAATTATATTTTTCTACAAATCCAAATATCACCCAAGTAAACAATAACATTAGAGACCACAAATGGTCTAAGAACATTATTTATATGTACCATAAAAGTAGCATATACATTGCACAATCCAAAGAAAAGACCAATGAATCCACACCTCACATTATCTTCTCAATGTTTTTCCACACACCTTCCTTCTATAAGATTTGACTATGGAGATTGAAAGGAAGTAGAGGTGCATAATATGCTTCCTATACTAATCTATGTGTAAAAATTAAATTGACCATACAATTACAAAGAAACAAACATCAAAGTAGTATACTATAACATAGAGATTTATGTTAGGGGGGGCAAAGGGGAGGGAGGAAATCCCTTTTGGGAAAAAACCCCACATTATAAAAAAAAATGAATGCTTATTCAATAATCAATTGGTAGCAATACACTTGTAGAGTTTAAGCCTTTATAAGAGATCACCAACAAGAGATATGGAGAAATTATATAGTATAATAATACCTACAAAATTCACTATGAAACCTCCACCTCATGTACCCAATAAATAAGATAAGCAATAAATACAAATGTCAAATGATAATTAGGAAACCATGAGCTAAAACCACCCAAAATGTGCACCTAAATCCATATTCAAAATTTAATGCTTGAATATGAAGATGATTCTATAGGATAAATAACATATTCCTTATGCCTATCATAAGTTTGTCATAGTCTACTCACAAACTTTGGTGCTTCATTTTGACTCAATTAGATTGACTCGAATATGATTTATGATGTGTCATAGCATGTATCATAAGTTTATCAACAAATGTAATTTTTTCTTACTACATTCTAATGTATCATAGATTTTTTTATGTTTTCAATGTGGGAGGACCAATTTTCAGAGGCCATAACTTTTTATTTGGTAAGTTGATTGAGCCTATTTTTTAAAAGCAAAGATCTCAAAATATCCATGCCACCATAGCAAAAATGATTTGGTTAAGGCCCATTTTGATATTTTTCTAGACTAAAATCAACTCAAAAACCCTAAGAATAATATTTTGCATTTTTACTCTAGATTTTTTTTTTCTTGGGACTACAAAGCAAGATTGGGACATTTATTAACATTCTCTCACTTTTTGAACATCTAGTGTTGGTTGATAGATTTATCATCTCATAAATTAACTTAACATGACTCATTATTACCCAAAATGAAGATAAATTATCAATGAATAGTTGGAGAGATCACCATTTCATTAGTGGTATTCCTTTGAATTTTAACGAGGTGCAACTCCATCTTATAGTGTAATTTTATTTTTAAAGGTATGCTTATAACTAGAAAGCATGAAAGGTAGGACTAGCATTGGTTCATAGCCATGATACTAATGCGACGAGACTTGAAATGATTGGATTAAACTGTGGTTGATATGATGGGTAAAACTATCCTTGTAATTCTATCTTAATTTGGGTAGATGGGTTTAAATCAATCCTAGAGAGTTCCAAAGTCTCCTCTGTTTACTCCTCGATGTCAATTCGAGGGTTGTGAACTTGTGAAAGATATTGGGGTTGTTTTCCTAAAGGTTGAACCTAGCAAGCTAAGTGTGAATGAATGAAACTTCTCAGTCTATGTTTATTCTGCAATCTGGCTCTCAAACCTCCTGTCAGTTTTATGATAGGAGCCTAAATTAAGATAGTTTGCAACAAAAACTGATTAACAAAAAATAGTAAACAACATTATTATTCCACATGAAGAACATAATGTAATTAAACAGTAGAACTAAAATAAAACATACTAAAATTTACTCATGTATATTTGATAATCACACCAATCAATATTTATAGAGTATAACACGTTGAATGAAACTCATACACATTTAACAACAAACGGTGACAATTGTAAACTATAGAGAAATGAATATAAAGCTAACACGCTTATTACCACACAATGCAATCCTATTGTAGTAATCACCGGGTAATTGATGAAGTGGGCCCTGCCTTCTTTGATTATCGGTGATGAAGCTCGCAAACACAAACTACTCCACACTAATCAATCATTCATTCAAATCACTTCACAGTATTTTAAGTTGTAAATAGAAATTTGTATCAATATATTATTATCATCTATATCGATTGAGTCTTGGCTTACATATTTATAGATATCATAGGTTGATTAAAATTCTAACTACTTCCAAATAAAAATATATAAGAGTCTTTGGTTGTTTCAGCCTGTGGCCAACAACCTTAAAAGATAATCAAAAATAGCTTGGAGTCTTTTGCAATCATTTCAAAATGGAATAACAACTTAAAATAGATAAATACAACTCAGCACTAGTTTAACCAAAATGACAAATAACTCTTGAACGGTCTCAACTCCATTCCACCGATGCCCTTCTCCATGCGCCATCCATTAAGCATCTCCTACTACCAAAATTACAGAGATAATCAATAAAAAATCAAAGGATTTCGGTATATTCATAGGCTTTCATCTTTCCTTACATTTTATAAAACATCTTCAGCTTATTAACAAATAGTGACAAGAGAAACAATTTAAAATACCACAAAATGAAAAAGTTTAAGGGAAAATAAAAGATAAAATAGAGACATATTTCATGCCCATCATTTTCCCCCAGCTTAGGGTTTTGCATGTCCTCATGCAAAAGAACATAAAGTACAAACCAGAAGAAAAAGGAGCTAGTTTTTGCATTGTGTTAGTGACTTCTCCAACCCATGACTAATATAATGCTTGCATATGTTTTTCATGTTCTTGAATGGTCATGAGGGATGTACTGGAGGCATTTGTCTGCTCAAGTGTTGCCTTAAGTTGTTGACTCTCCTATCTGTGAGGAATCAAGAGAGCATGCGTCCTGAACCTATCTTTGAAGGGCCTCATTTTCTTCAGTCACCGTAGCTAATGAATCCTGCAGTGCTTAATTTTCTTCCCTTAACTTGGGCACTAAATCTTGCAAACCTTGTATTTCTTCTTTTGTTGATAGAGGATTTTCCTTTGTCAACTTGGCTACCAAGTTTTGTAGGTCATGAATTTTGTCATTTGTTAACAAAGGATTTCCCTCCTCAAATTCTTCCTCTTCTTCTTGATTTCCAGTTAGGGGCATCTCCATATGCTCTTGTTTATTGCCAACTGGCATATTCAACTCCTCCTTTTCCATTTGGGGAGATAATTTAGTGGTTCCTTGTTCTGCAAGGTTGATGGTGTTTTTAGGTACCAATTCAAAGTGAAAATATTGAATATTAGTGTCATTATGAATATCCTTTCTGTGTGACA
>VDFB02379711.1:170956704-170981809 GCA_007258455.2 Sequoia sempervirens | reverse complement strand
TTCTTGTTTAATCTTCAAAAAAACATCAAAATGACTATTTCAAAATCTATCACCAACTTAAACATCTCAAATGGGAGAACTCTCAAAATAGACTATCCCAACCGGCCTAAATAAGCTTCTTGTCACCATTCAATTTGATATGCTATAATAAACGACTCTCAAGGATTCTTGAATTGATTCAAAGGAATAAAAAACTCCTCAATAGAACACCCTTCAAATGGTTTTTATGGCCATTCAAGATAGGAAATTCCCAAACTATGCAAAACTATCCTAAATAGCATTGTCCCCAATCTTCCTAATAGGACAGTCAACCAACAAAGGACTCAAGAACTTAAAATTTCACCAAACCCAATCAGTAAAAGATTCAAAATAGATCCATACCCCCTTTCAAAACCATATTACTCAAGAAGGACTCAAAAACTAGAATCAAAACTCATTAACTCTCCACTGTACACAATTTACTAGTCTTATTCTTCAATTTACAAACCTAGGGCATCATTGAATCAGCCCAAAACCTCCTTCTTTCGCTCTACAACTTTGATAGCATTTAAATTACACTCCAAAATTCCCTCTCACCAACTTTCAGGAGATTCCAACGGTGGAATTTAAAGAAACACAATTTTAAAGGTCATTGTTTACCCTAGTTCAAGGTTTTACCTGCCTAGACAAAATTGGCAATATCTTTCATAAAACTAAATGAATTTTCAAAAAACCAATTGAATATTAATGTAGATTCATAGGGCTATAACATAAAATTGAGGAGGAAAGGTTTTATGAATGGATATGACTGCACAATGACCTAAAATCAGTGAAAATCTTGGTAGATAACAAAAAAATAGAGTATTTCATTAACTTTCAAACTCCTACATCATTCCTCTACCTTCCTCGAAGATTATGAGCCTTCAAAATTCCTTTATAAAGGATTTTCAACTTCCCCAACTGAAAGAAACTGATTCAAACTACCCAAGACCCTTGGCCTTCCACTTTTGCATTTTTTTTGCATTATTGCAATTACATCATTTGACATTTTTTACATTTTTTGCAATATCTTAAAATTGAACTCCTAAAAACCTTCTAAAACCTATTCCTAGCTTAATGTGGCCATTTAGACCTTATTACATCATGATATCATCACTACCAAATCAAAATCCTAAAATTGACTTATGGAGGCATGTTCTTGCTAGGGTGCTCCTGCACCATACTCCCGGCCAAATGAAAATTCCAAGTCCTCTTGGATTGAATGTAATAGAAAACCTTCATCATTAACTACTCCTCCTTGTATTCTTCAATGCCCTGTTGCTTGAAACATCTTCATCTTCACCTTTGGCTTTAGTTGGTCTATTCCAACTTGTTTCCACTTTGTCTTATCTCTGTGAATCCGCTCCATTCTTTGATGTGTCACAATCTCTATCTCAACTCTTTTTGCTTCTTCTATCTATTGTATCTTGTCCATTAATTTGTTCCTCAAAAGTGTTATCACAACAAAGAAGTGGTACATTTTCTCTACAACATGTACCTTCAACTCTTTTTGTATTTTCAAGAGGGATTCATCATTTCCCTCCAAAATCAATCCATCCTTTACCTCTGTTGCACTTTCACCTTCATGCTTTGGAATGGTTGCAATGTATTTGTCTTTTTCATCCATGAATTCTTCTTCTACATCTTCAAATGCTTCTTCCTCTTCTATTATCTTCATTTGTCTTCTCCTTTTGACTATCTTCTTAATGGACCATACAAGTTTCTTTTTCACTGTTAAATGCCAAATTTGTGCTTTTTGAGCAACTACTCCATCTCCATTTGGAACTCCAATTCTACTCTTTCTATAGCTTGCTTTAGTTTTTCTACCTCTTTCTCTATTTGCCTCATCTCTTTTCTCCTCCTCTCTTTTCCTGCCTTCTTTTGTGACTCTGCTACCTACAAATTTCTTCTCAACAAATCCATCTTCTCTTTACTCAAGCAAGTATCTCCTTGCTTCCTCTTCACTTTTCCTCACCTAGGTCCCTTCACTTTTCATCTACCTAGTCTCTTGGCCATCAGGTTCCTTCCTCAACCTGCACAAACACACAACCACAAAAAAACTCCAAACTCTCTCTTTGTTGAGACCTTTCAGAGCTCTAATACCAACTAATGCAATGACAGGGGCCCCAAAACTCTCACACAATCTCAAATTGACAAAACTCAACCAATTCTTGTTTTCTCTTACAACTTGGACTCATCCTTTCTTCACAAAACACTTGTTTCAAAACATCCAAACTGAGAATAAGGCATAAAAATTCTTGTTGAATCCTCAAAACAACATCAAAATTCCTATTTCAAACTCTATCACCAACTTAAACATCTCAAATGGGAGAACTCTCAAAATAGACTGTCCCAACTGGCCTAAATAGGCTTCTTGTCACCATTCAATTTGATATGCTACAATAAATGACTCTCAAGGATTCTCAACTTGATTCAAATGCATACAAAAATCCTCAATAGAACACCCTTCAAATGGTTTTTATGGCCATTCAAGATAGGAAATTTCCAAACTGCAAAACTATCCTAAATAGGACTGTCCCTAATCTGCCTAATAGGATAGTTAACCAACAAAGGACTCAAGAACTTAAAATTTCACAAACCCAATCAGTAAAAGATTCAAAATAGATCCATGCCCCCTTTCAAAACCATATTACTCAAGAAGGACTCAAAAACCACAATCAAAACTCATTAGCTCTCCACTGTACATAGTTTACCAGTCTTATTCTTCAATTTACAGACCTAGGGCATCATTGAATCAGACCAAAACCTCCTTCTTTCACTCTACAAATTTGAGATCATTTAAATTACACTCCAAAATTCCCTCTCACCAACTTTCAGGAGATTCCAACAATGGAATTTAAAGAAACACAATTTTAAAGGTCACTGTTTACCCTAGTTCAAGGTTTTACCTTTCTGGACAAAATTGTCAATATCTTTCATCAAACTAAATGGATTTTCACAAAACCAACTAAATATTAATGTAGATTCACATGGCTATAACATACAATGGAGGAGGAAAGGTTTTATGCATAGATATGGCTGCACAATGGCCTAGAATCAATGAACATGCTGGTAGATAACAAAAAAATAGAGCATTTCATTAACTTTCAAACTCCTACATCATTGTGAGGGGCCTAGCTCGATTATAAGTAATTCCGTTCGCTCTGCTGGTCACGAGTTCTAGTCTCCCCATCCCCTTTGAGGATGGCGCTCTTGGCCTTCCCACGCAAGTTAAAAAGTTTACAGTAGCATTGCAGTTTATCGTGTGCTACCCGATGATCAAAAAAAAAAAAAACTCCTACATCATTCCTCTACCTTCCTTGAAGATTATGAGCCTTCAAAATTCCTTTATAAATTCTTTTCAACTTCCCCAATTGAAATAAACTGATTCAAACTACCCAAGACCCTTGGCCTTCTACTTTTGCATTTTTTTTTGCATTTTTGTAATTACATCATTTGACAATTTTTACAATTTTTGCAATATCTTAAAATTGAACTCCTAACAACCTTCTAGGACCTATTCCTAGATTAATGTGGCCATTTAGACCTTATTACATCATGATATCATCACTACCAAATCAAAATCCTAAAATTACCTCATGGAGGCATTTTCTTGCTAGGGTACTCCTACACCAAAAAGGGACGGAGAGATCCGATGATTTGTAAAGATTTGTTCATCTCCTTACTACAAAAAATATAAATATTTCATTATTGATTACTTTTTCTAATTTTTCATGTATTTTGAGATAAGTTGTACAAAAAAATCATGAAAAAGGGGCATCATATGTGAATAGTGAGAATTTGATGTTTCAAAAATGAAATATGAAGTTCAAATGATTATAATTATTTTTTTTGTACAATATAGAAACACTACCTACTCCATTATGTAGAGCTCTTAATCACCTTTTTAGTGACTATAAAAAAATCAAAATTTTGATAAGAAACAAAAAATTTATGCCCATTTTACTAAAGAGGGTTTTTAGGTCTTCAAAATGGATATCCATTTTGTTTTTTAAAATGGATATCCATTGCAAACGAATACTTGTTTTGAAGACCTAAGAATGGGTAGCCATTTTTTAAAATGGATATCTATTTTTTCTAAAAAAATCTGTAGCCTTGGGATTTGGTTTGGGATTGCCAAACCTGGAAAGTCAACATAAAAAATGTGTTTAGAAAATTTCCTTAGTTTTTTGAAGTTCACCCTTGTGGCTGGCAATTTTTTTAATTCAAATTTGATGAAATGGAAAGGGTTTATTAAAAAATTGTTAGCTTTCCACCAATATAAGATATGCCTTATTTTGAATTTAATAAATAATTATTATTGATTTTCTACATACATTACGTCTAAAGTCCTAATTGATAAGTTGATTGAAAAACTTCTATAATTTTCAAACTATTTCACATTTTTTTAATCTAAAAGATGTGTCACATTCTATTCTTTGCATACTATAGGATAAGAAAATTGAATTTCATAAATTTTTGACCTAGTTATGGTGTTCAAACAAACATGTTTTAATAATTTTGAAATGTTCTAATAAAAAAATCATAACTAATTATTTACATGCAAAAAAAAATAAAAAAAATGCAGCACATCTAAGCATGTGTCCTCTATATATATTGAAAGTTTCAAAAAAAATTCTTGTACTTAGGGTGGTCAGACATACACGCCTGCTTCTTATCTTTTTCCTGAAAATTTAGTACTAATGCATTGAATTTCAAATTTTCACAAAATGAATTTACTTTTTTCCAAAAAAGGACTAGTAGCCTAGAAACTGCATTCAATTTGCTACAAATTTTGCTCTTACATATTTTTCAAATTATGTTAATAACCTTTTCAAATTTTTATGTCAAGTTTCCTAACTATTTTTTTTAATTTTCATTGCCACTTAGGGGCCTAGTTTGGACCCCCATGATCCTGCACTGACCCTACTACAACTCTGTCATAAAGAATTTTGCATCAGTATTGCAATGACAAACTAATGCAACCAACACCATGGAATGAATGAACAGGTACCCTCTGTCATCTTTGACATCTTCACTATTGCATCAATAAAACACCTTGAACTAAATACAAGTACCATTGACATTGTATGCACCTTTGACATCACATGCACCTTTGAAACTTGCACCTTTGGCATTATATGAAACTTTAACATCTACACCTTGACATCAATTGACATCAATGACAAATAAATCAACAAAACACCTTGGACATGAATGGAAAACATAAACAAAGATGGAAATCAAGCATGGCAGACCCATCTACAAAAGTTGCAGCGTCAATCTCCTTTGGATGACATACTTCTTATCTTTTATGCATCTAAGTTCTTCAGTTTTCATATTCTTTGTAAATATGCAGAGCATATAGAGTAGTTTCCAATATAGAATTTTGGTTTTTCACTCTAGTATATGACTCAGGGGGAGTGAATTCTATCTTTCCAGTTTGTACATAGGCACATATTTCTCAGGGGGAGATCTAGTGAATGTCAGAACAATTGGTATATGCACCCTTTACCCTTGATGTCAAAGGGGGAGAATGGTGAATGTTTTCAAAAAATTTGAAGATATTTTTCATGTTTCCATTAATGACAAAGGAGGAGATTGTTGGAAGAATGTCATTTATGTTGTTGTTTGCAACATGAGCATGAGGGATAAGCATAAGGTATATTGCTATGTGTTGCAATTTTGTCATTGATGTTAACATTGTATCTTGATATGAAGACTTTGGTGCAAATCATTTTGGTTGGTTTTAAGAGGTCTTGAAATGATTATGATATACATTTTTGCAAGATGGTTTGATCTGAAAAGTAAGTTATGTTGGAAATTGAATAAGTGTCAATTTTGTTAATTCAGTGTGACAGACCATTCATTTTTGGGTCTGCACTAGTCTACAATTGAAGTTTACATTATGTGCTTCTAACAATATTTTTTTAGTTGTTAGAAGTATCTAATTGCATAAATTTATCATATTTTGGCTTTTGGTTTGAGAGATCTAAGTAACAAAAGTTTGATCTGGAAGTTTATAGTTATTTTTTGTATAGTGCATTTGAGTGGGAGAGTCCACACTTATTTGTGGATAATTTTTTGGCTTTGTTCTTTTGAGGATAAGTTGACAGATGGTAGTAGTGTATGAATTCCAATTGGTGTAAATTTTTGAGGTCCATGTGTCTGAATGTGGGTACACAATAAAAAAAATTGGTATCAAGTCTTTTGTGGTGTCAACCTAATAAGTGTGAAGGTATGTGAAGATTAAATAAGTGTTGCGGTCTTATGTAGGATCTATTATAGGCCCATGCTGACCTATTTCAAGCTATTTTGTGTTTTTGAACCTTGGTGTGAAGCGTGTGTGAAAAGGATTGAAGCTAACAAGTTATGTTTTGAATATTACATCTAATTAGGCTGACCTAATTGATGTTATGCTAGGAGTGTATATATATATGTGTGTGTTAGATCCTTTCAGTGTTTTGGTGTGTGTGATGGATGTTGCAAATGTCATACATTCTAATATTATCAAATAAATGTGAATTTTAGTTGTGAATGTTCAGTAGAAGATTAAAGTGATGTGAATGCAAAGGAAAGCAGAGTGTTAGATCAGAATTAGATGAAGTGTATAAACTCAATTTATTGAGCTTCATTGGAACTGTATTTCACATGCATTAGATAGATGTAATTGTAACAACTCAAAATAGGCTATGAGCCACAATCTATCTTCTATCTTTTCTTTGTGGACAATGAGTCCACCTACAATGAGCACTTCTATAAATATACTATAATTGGTTATATAATATACTGTGAGATAATCATCACCATGGTTTTTCACATTTTGGGTTTTCCATGTAAAAATCCTGGTGTTCCTGTGTTAAGTGGTGTTGTTGATGTTTCATGATTTCTTTCTTTATTTTAGTTTAATATGCTTTAGTGATAGAATTTTTAATTTTTTAATGGTTTAAGATAATACTGATTCACCCCCTCTCTCAGTATTTTGGGTGTTCAAAAGTATTGGGTATAAGCAATCAATTGTGCTTGTTATATTCAATATAGGGTTCCTCATAAAGCCTTGGAAGGAATTACTCCCTTTAAATATTAGACAAGTAGGAAACAATCATTTAAGCATTCTAGGGTCTTTGGATCTCCTACAATGGCATGCATATTGACATAAAATCACAAGGAAATGAAACCACAATCTAGACCTTGCATCTTTGTAGGATATCCAAATTGTGTGAAAGGTTATCACCTACTCCACCCTATCACACATGAGTTGTTCATTGAGAGGAGTTTTAATTTTCAAGAGTCCCGCCAACTCAACACTTAACATGTCTCCTTCTTTTTTGGATTCATTTGATAATGATGATTCTTCTGATGATTCAAATCATTCATAATAGATTCTTAAAATGATTCCTAAGCTAGGGTATTTTTATTCTTCTTCTAGTTTTGATGGTGAGTAGTGATGGGGATTCATCGTTATCCTCTTCTAGTATTTCTTTGGAGGTTGATATTTTAGCACTTGACTCACCCACATCTCACCCTCTTTGGGTTAGAAAGGTACTTGATAGTACATGTACTTGGGTAGGGAATCCAATAGATGGTAGATTTACATGATTAGATTATTAAAGTGAGCCATATTATTTCATTACCTCTGCCTCCTTTCAAGAGGCATCAGTCATACCTGAGTGGGATAATGGTATGTATGAGGAATATGATTCCTTAGTCAAAAATCACACTTGTGACTTGACATATCTTCATAAGGGAAGAAAGGTGGTTCGATGTAGGTGGATATATCAAACCAAGTTTTTTG
The DNA here is from genome assembly GCA_007258455.2 of Sequoia sempervirens. Taxonomy (NCBI): domain Eukaryota; kingdom Viridiplantae; phylum Streptophyta; class Pinopsida; order Cupressales; family Cupressaceae; genus Sequoia; species Sequoia sempervirens. Next base: position 170,973,996 of record VDFB02379711.1, on the reverse strand, counting down.
TAGATGGGTTAGTTGATAAGTACAAGGCACATTTGGTAGCCAAAGGATTTTCACAAGTTGTTGGTATTGACTACATAAAGTCCTTTACATCCATTGCTAAGATGAATTCAATCTAACTTTTAATCTTGGTATTACTACAAAATTTGGTTGGTATGACCACCAAATGGATGTGAAGAGTGCATTTTTTATAAATACGTTGAGGAGGAGATCTACTTGGAGAAACCATCGAGATTTGTTTAGGATTCATCCTTAGTTTGGAGACTTAGGAAATCCCTCTATGGCCTCAAATAGGACCCTTGAGCTTGGTATGACAAGATGGATTCCTTCCTCCTAGCTTTTCATTTTACATGGTGTCATTCAGATCCTAATGTGTATATTTTATGGTAAGATGATTATTTTATTGATATTGGTACTTTATGTTGATGATCTTTTGATCACTAGGAGCTTTAAATATTACAATAGTGAATTCAACTTTATAGGACAGATTTTACAAGATAAAATTAGGTGTGTTATGTATTACTTCCTTGGCATTGAGATCTCTTAGTATCACTTTTGCACAATCCAAGTATACTCTTAATGTAATTTATTGATTTCACATGACTGATTACAAACCATCTTTGACTTCCTTTCTATATAGATTCAAGCTTGAGGATGATTGTTGATGCTACTTTGTATTGATAACTTGTTGATAGTCTCATCTATCTAACACACACCAAGCCTAACATTTCATATGTAATTGGTGTAGTTTTGAGATTCATGTAGGATCATCATGGGTTGCACTAAAAATAAGGTAAGAGAATCATTCGCTACCTTCATGGTACTTGCAATTTTGGGATTCATTATAGATCTGGTACAAAGGTTTACTTGGTTGGATTCACAAATTTAGATTAGGATAGTGATACTAAGAATCATAATTCCACTTCAAGTCATAGTTTCTCTCTAAGTTCTATTCATATTAGTAGCTAGTCTAACAAGAAGAAAAATGTTATTGCTTTATCATATATAGAGGAAAAGTACAAGGGAGTTTTTAGCACAACTACCGAGGCTATTTGGCTTCAAAGTATCCTCATTGAGTTTGGTATCTCATTTATGCAACCCATAGTCATCTACTATAACAAATAGAATACCATCCAAATATGTAAGAAACAATAGACCAAAAACATAGAGATTCTCATGAATTACATTTGAGAGCTCATTCATAGTAAAATCATTGACTTAGTCTTATACAAATATTCATAGTACGTTGTTGAAAATTTCACCAAACCTTTTACTAAGAGCAAGTTCATTCATCTATGATTTTTTTTTTTGGGTGTGGTCTACTTCAACAACATCATCCTCTTTGAGGGGGTCATTTAGTCATGCTCACTTTAATTTCTCTCTTTTGGGAGTAGTTTTTTCCCACTATGTTTTCTCCCTTTCTCCACTTTACATGAGAGATCTTTTTGTGCTTGGGAACCTCATCAAGCCTAGTTTACATGACCCAATTTCTTTGTAACCACCTAAATTATGCTTAGGGGGTATTAGTGTAGAATATTCCTTCTATAATATTTTTTTTTTTCATGTGGGTTAGTCTTATTTTGGACATAATATTTCTTAGGTGTGTTTCCTTTTTCACTTATCATTGCATCAAGTTTTGCATGCCACTAGTCTTAGATCAATGAAGTTACATGCCTATTATTAGGCCCTTTCAAGGTAGTTTTTCTCATTTTCACTATAAATATATACATCTATCTTGATCTTTAAAATACATTGAGGGTTATTTCCATTTCTCTACTCATTCTATACTTTGTGTACACTTTTTTAATAACTTCTAGGTGTGTGACTATTAATCTATCATGTCCTAACTAGTGATGTTATTCTACCAATAAGATCTCATTTCTAACATTCTAAACAACTAAAAATAAAAAAAGCAATTCAACTATCACCTTTATTCATACATCATTTGAATATTCTTCAAACTTCTACCCTCCATTCATCACTAATATCTTAATCTTTAACGTCCATCATTTAACTTATTTTATAAATTATCACCAATCCCTTCATCTATCACTAAATCTATTCAAAGTTATCTCTTCCACTCATCCCCAACCATTCAATCTCTCTTTCATCTATTTCAAGAGAAAAATCATATTCTTCAAACCAACCTATCCTCTGTAGGGATCATCCCTAAATCATCAATTAATCTTAAAATCAAAATCTTCATGCTTGGAGCATGTTATATTTTCCCATCAAGTGCCTATATCTACTCTCTTTGAAATGGAATTACTTCACAATACTATTTTAAAGAGGGCCAAAATATGGATTTATTTCACAACACCTTCTAATGTTTCATCTAACATATTATATATTATTTGGATTTATTTTATGTGATTTATTATAAATTACTTTCTAGGACTTCCTTAATAATAGAGTATCAAAGGAGGAAGAAACAAAAAAAAGAACAAACACAAAAAGAGAAAGAAGAGGAACAAAACAAAAGTAGAAAGAAAAATAAAAGAAAGAATAATCTAGCAAGAGAAAGAGCAAGAGAACTTGATCAATAGAATGAGAAAAAGTAAGAAAAATAGCAAGAGAGTGAGAACAAGAAAATGAGTAAGAGCAATAAAAATAGAAAGAACAAGAAAGAATAGGAGACAAAACAAGAACAAGTACTTCAAGTAGTAGTAGAAGAAGAAGAAAATAAAGATGAAAATAAAGAAAAGAAAAGAACAAGAAAAAGAAGATTAGGGGCAATTTATGAACCCTAACCCTATAGTGCATGTATTGTGTTATGAGTAGTTGGCTTGTGGTTTCCTTAACTCTTAAATAAGTTACATAATCATTATAAATGATAAATATGTATTTAGGTCATCTAAAGAATTATACTTAAGTATTTAAGTTAGCTAGGTAGTATCCAAGGATAATATGGTATATATAGGAGGTATAGGTTAGTTATTATCATCGTGTGGAATATGAGTTCTTGTGAAGAGGTATTGGAGGTATCTCTTATAGCGAAGTGGATTAGAGAGGTTTCCACCTCAAAGTGGCATGTTATGTTAAGTGTTTGCTATTGTTATTTTATTTTGTTGTTGTGTGAAATGAAAAAATAAAATCAAATCTGGACCTCGATTTCGTTCAGATCAGGGATTCCATTCACATCCAAAAATCCCATTCCCCCAGGCATTAAATCATATGGATCCTGGAAATCCTGATCAAAAAAAAATCCGTAAAATCCTTTGTCATCTATATCTAAAAAAAGACAATCAATCATACACCATTAAAAATCTAAAATCCTATTGTCAAATATCGAAAGAACCAAAATACACCATCCCATCCAAAACTATTCCACTCATAGAATGTGACATGGTGTATGAAATTATTGCTCCTAATTCCACTTGCTCCCATTATATTTACATGTGCTTCCATAACCCTGTCCTTGCATCCACCCATTTTACACAAAAATCTACTATCCAACATATATATAATGACACCCCTTTAATCCATTCTTTATGTAACCACCATGCATACTTCATCCAACCTTCCTCCCATTTCATTTTCATTGGCACCATCCTCTAATGAAGGAGCTATGATGATATCATGGTTAATGCATTTACATTTTGGAGAAAACAACTTAGCAATCAATGAATTTTATAAAAAATCTACAAAGCACATTATGATAGTATGGTCCATGTGAATTAGTTCTTTGAGTGGCATATTATTAGTCCACCATGGAAAACGATGGTCTAGAGCTAGAAGACTCATAAAAATCATGCATCTCAACATTTTTATGCAATAGTAGCTTACAAAAACCAAAAACCAAAAATAAAAAATAAAAAATAAAAATAAGAAACTAATATTTTAACAAACAAATAGAAAAATAGAAGAAAAAATTGAAAATTTGAGAAAAAAAGAAAAATAGTAAAGATATATTTTTTGTTCAATAGTGAAAACATTTATATGGAACCTTGGGCAAGTACCATGATAAAAGTGTGTTCAAAGACATCATGTATAAATTAGCCATTTATCTGTACCCTACACTTGGGGCAAGTTATCTCAAATTTTCCTACACTATTCATCATTTAGATAACTTACCCATTTAATTATACTCATTCATCTTTCTTCCCATTTTTATCTTGATAAAGACAAGGAAATTATTATGAAGGATGATTTATACACTTCTTGACACATCCCATATCTTGTAAAAAATACTACATCCTTTAGCAAGCATCACAATACAATATCAAGTGTGGTTTATCTAGAGTATGGGCATATTATTCCTATATAACATAGTCCTGGAAATTAGATCACCCATCCATCCATCCCCCATCCATTGCATTTTGAATATTTCAAACCATCTAGATCTTGAACCTTACATCCATCCCATGCTGAATCCCAATTTGTTGATCATCCCATCTAATTTTCCCTTTATCCTTGTTACTAAATTTAGTTTTCCTTTGTCATTGGTTATAATACTAAGAAAACAATCTCATCTTGTAATAAAATCACAAGATAACCCAAAAGAAATCCATCCAAACACAATCAAATCCCATCCATATAATTTATCTAAAATGCAAAGTTCATATCTATCCAAACATAACACCAAAGTAGACACAATCCAAATAAATCTCACTATGTAACTTAGCACTCATTCAAAAACATACATATATTTTTTGTCTTGTTACAAGCCTTGTTTAAATTTTAAAAAAATCGTTACATCATTTATAGGATATATTATTCATAATCCTTATATTGTTATCAAGATTTATCATTACTACAGTAAGGGTATGTGCAGGATCATCATGGAAAAAACAGGCCCTTAAGTGGCAAAAAAGTTAGAAAAATCAGAGTTAGGCAACTTGACATAAAAATTTGAATAAGTTATCTATATTATTTTAAAAATATGTAAGAATAGAATCTGTCAAAAATTGAATGTAGTTTCTAAACTACTAGGTTTATTTTATTTATTTTTAAATCTATTTGGTGAAAATTTTAAATTTCAATGTAGTAGTACTTAAATTTTAGGGAAAAAATAAGAAGTAGGTGTCTGTCTGACCACCCTAACCACAATAAAATGATAATATTTTTTATTATATTTTAGACATAAGTAGAGGACTCATGTCCAGATGTGATGCATATTTTTTTGTTATTTTTTTCCAAGTAAATAATTAATTATGAATTTTTATTACAACTTTTAAAAATATAAAAAATTATGTCGACCACCTTAACTTGGTCAAAACTTCTTGAAATTCATATTTTCTTTTTTAATCCTATAGTATGCAAAGTATATAATCGATGCTTGTTTTCGATTCAAAATGTGATCTTGTTTGAAAGCTATAGATGTTTTTAATCAACCTATCAATCAACACTTTAGTCATAATTCAAATAGAAAATGAATAATAATTATTTATTAAATTCAAAGTAAAACATAATTTATATTGGTGGAAAGTTGAGAATCTCCTTTAAAAACCCTTTTCATTCATCAATTTTGGGTTAAAAAATTAAGTCGACCACATACCCTACAAATACCCATCATATTGCCACTTTTTGGCCCATCATGATCCTACACATACCCTTAACAATACCATCATCATCAATCAATCAATCAATCTTTTTTATTTTCTATATTTTAATATGTTTTCTTTCTTGTGCATCTTCTTTTTTGTCTTTGCATCTATGTTGGTCCTTGGGGAATTTTATGACAACAACATCATAGTAATTCATATCATGGTGTCACGTGTCATATGCCTTCTCGTGACTTTTTATTTTGGGTCAATTCTACACCACATGCTAATAATATCATCATGGTTTTCCATGTTATGGTACATCTCTATCAAATGTTATAAAAAACATCAAGTTGCTCAAAATAATCAAGATTTATAGTATGTACCTTAACAATAAAATTCTTTCATTCTCCGTCATATTCATTCCACCTTGTCAAATGTTTACAAAACATCAAGTTGCTCAAAATAATCAAGATTTATAGTATGTACCTTAATTCTTCCATTCTCCATCATATTCATTCTTCCTTGTCCTTTATCATATCTATCTATTCTAAACAACTAATTTAAAAATAAAATAACCACTTCAACTAACACCTTTCCCTTCTATTCATCACTAATATTTTATCCTTAATATCCATCATTTAACTTGTCCCATCCATTATCACCAATCCCTTCATCTATCACTAAATCTATTCAAGCCTATCTCTTCCACTAATCCCTAACCATTCAATCTCTCTTTCATTTATTTGAAGAGAAAACTCATGTTCTTCAAACCCTCTTGTTCTCTTGAGGGGGCATCCTTAAATTATCAATTGATCCTAAAATCAAAATCTCCAAGCTTGGGGCATGTTATATTTTCCCATCAAGTGCCTATATCTAATTTTTTTGAAGTGTCATTACTTCACAATGTCATTTCAAAGATGGGAAAAAATGGAAACTTATTTCTTTCCACCTTCTAATGTTACATCTAACATTACATATTAATATTATGACATTTTCCTCATTTCATGATAATTCCCCATTTTAATTGGCAACCAATAACTGACTAAATAATTCATGTTATTTAATTAATAAGGTTAATACTTATCCATTTATTGCAAAATACATAAATAAATTCATTTTTACTTATTCCCCACAAATAATAAAAAATTGCTTATGGACTAATATTCTATCATAAATCCTCCATAATATCTTCTATTATAATCCATGCACAACTAATTAACTAAAATTAATTAATGATTTAATTATTCTCACCCTTTTAGAGCCCACTAAGAAACCATTATAACTTTTCTTGACTATTCTTAGTCAATATAGATTCTCCACTCTTCTCATTCAATCTCAACCATCCATTTAAGATCAAATCTTCACCATTTATGTTTTCATTCAAAAAAATTTAAATCAACCCTTGTCCTTCATCAAATTATGCATGAATGATCAATCTACATGTACATACTGTTGATTTGAAGAGCAACCTACATTTCTACATCAAATATTCAAAAGCATATCTAACACATAAGAGCAACCTACATTTTTACATCAAGTATTCAAAAGTATATCTAACACATATGAGACTTACATTCAGTAATTATTTATCAATATTATCTTGCATTTGCATTTCTTGCTGCTCTATTTGAAATGTTCTTGAATTTAAAATAAGAATCTTAAATTTGTATTTAATTCCTTTTGTTTATTTAAAATTTAGAATATACACTTATGAGTGACAAAACTAATCACTAACAAAATTTAAAATAATAAAAAGGAATACTTCAAACCACATACACAACTAGAACCAGGTCCTAATTCCTCTTTTATGGTTTTTATTTTCTTATATCAATTACTATCTATATGTCAACGTCATAAACTAAGGTCACTTGTTTTACTGATACTAAATGTAGTACTATACCCTGCGCTTATTCGAAAGGGTGTTTTTATTCCCTTCCAAATATGAACAATATTCTTGGTATCTTAATATTCATGCAGAATGGATGCATCACCCCAGAAAACAACGTGTACAACTGTAGAAAAAAGAAGCTATGGGTGGGGAAAAGTGAAATTGAGATCTCAACTAGGCAAAACCAAGGAGTTTGAGGGCTGTTTGAATGCACATGGTGATGGAGGACAAGCATAAAAGCCATTGGCAGTTTGGTTTGTGCATCTGGAACATGCGAGATGCGATGGATGTCACTAGAAAGTATGTGAGATTAGAAAAAGGAAAAGAATTCCAAGCTCACGACTCCCAATCCAGGCATAAACCCGAGAACCAGGGGCAGTTGTATCCGCCAGCTTATTATATCGGGACAGTAAACAAGTTGTTTTAGCAACATATTATTATTTATTGGAGTTTTGCAGCGGGAAATTGATTGAGGAGAAGGTGGTGATGTGTGGAGGCATGTGCAGGGTAGATACACTCTTCTACTCTTGTTGGGACACCACTCATTAATATTCTGGGACTGTCCCTGACAAATATTCAACACATATGCATGTTCATGTGGGTGACAAAACAAAAAACAGAAGCAGACCCTTAATCTAAGTCTTTGCCATTTCCTGCTTTCCCCGGTAACTGAGGTAGTACCGCTACGACGCCGACACCACACACTCCGCCGCTTTCCGCGCTTTAGGGCAAGGGCCCTGCCCTAAGAAAAAAACCCCTTTAAGGGCCTATAATGTAGGAGGATGGCTTATTTATAAATTATTATTCTCCGGAATCGATTGCTCGTAATGGAGAGAGAACTGGAGCGAAGTTCGTGAGGGGCATCGGGAGGCCCGCCTGTTGAAAAATACTGCTTGTCTACAACCTCATAAAGACAAATGTTCTTTCTCCGTCACTTACCCACTGCCGAAATTAACGATAGGAAATTTGGAATTCGATTCCACCACGCATGAATAAAAACCCACATACGCCACTCTGATCTGCACTCGAACTACAATTCAACACCCGGATGGAGAAAATGTCGAATTTTATGGATTGGGGTAGATTTCGTTCCATGGATTGAGTAGATTGCGATATATAAGATTGTTGACTCTGTAAAGGAAAGCTGGTGATGCGAATTTTGACTGTATCTAGTTTTTTGTATTTACTGTGCATTGAGATTCGAGAGGGGAAAGGAAGGTCCCACAGGGGGACAAGAGTCGCCCCTTAAATTGGGGGCATGGCCTTTGGAAGAATTCATGAGCAACACTCTTGATATTCGGTCTCCTCTTCGCTTTCTTCACCAACAGAAACTCTTACCGGAGGGGGCTTTGAATTTGTGGAGATAACTGTATTGATGAAGGCAGAGCAGATACTCAATATAAATATTTGCAAAGGGAGGAGACTTGTTCTATACGTGGCTGACGATGGCCCTTTGAAATATGGTTTTTAGAATTAAGTCTGCACTGTGTGGGGCACGGTGAAGTCAGCCATGGCCATACATAGACGACACTCTAACGAAAAGCTACATGCTTGTTGATGTATCTACAATTCTACCTCTCTCTCTCCCTTTCCTTTATAACTCCACTGATTCTCACAACTCTCCTATCTCAACCCTCCTCGAGCTTTAAGAATCTTCAAGCTCGTCTAGAGAGTTTGCAATGGATTCGGCTCAAGAAGCCAGCTGGATCCATATATTTCTTGCGTCTTTAATTCTAGTAATGGCTTTGATCATTGCCCGGGCTGCGACCCAGTTTTTCATAGCCTATGTATGGAGGCCTCGCCGTATAAGGAGATTCATGGAGAGGCAAGGAGTGAGCGGGCCGCCGCCCGCTTTTATGGTTGGCAATCTGATGGAGATGAATAAACTTCGTGACAAAGAAACTGCAAATGATATGGGTTGCTTCACCCACGACATTGCTCACAGGATCTTGCCTCACTATCTTTACAACTCTAAAACTTACGGTGAGATATCAACTTCTTCTCTCTTGGAAAAAAAAAATCAAATTCCTACGTCTTCCGTTTCTGGATCTCGAAACAATCTTCAACATTAAGAGGAATGCTATAGATTCTTCTGGGTTTTAGCTGTGGATCAATATTCGTGTTTCCATCCTAGATTAGCGCAACTTGGATCGACTTTTCTTTTCCCACACCATATTTTTTCTTTCCAGTTTCAGTCTAGGCTAACAGAGTGAATCTTTTTTTCTTTCTCCCACACCATCTTTTTTTTCTTTCTAGTTTCAGTTTAGTTTAATTTGGATCTTTTTTTCTTTCTTCTTTAGCTCTCTACTCTCATTCGATCATGGAGTATGATTCAAAACGATGATGTAAAAATTCTCACACAATCAAATCCAAAAATCATTGAAAAAGAACATTATGAATTGTGGAAACTTGATATCATTAATTAACAGAATGAAGCAAATTGAGATGTTCTTTGCGTTAGAGACTACATCGGTGCTTGACAGAGGCCAGAAACAAATTGAAATGACAAAGGCTCTGTTCGATTTTTTGTTATTTGCAGGAAAGCAATTCGTAATGTGGTGGGGAGTGGAGCCGAGGCTAGCCGTGTCCCAACCAGAACTTATAAAGGAAATGTTGTACAGTCATAGCTATGGGAAATCCGAGCTACAACAGAAGGGAAACAAGGATTTCATTGGTAAAGGGCTGCTGATGGCCAACGGAGATGAATGGGCTCATCAGCGACGGGTCGTAGCACCGGCTTTCCGCATCGAAAAACTTAAGGTAGAGGAGACCTGGATTTCTAAGACTCACATGCCGGTCACCGGTCACCATGACCACGTTTTTGTTTACCAAGTGAGTGAGCGAGAGTCTTTCTGTCCTTGACAAATATCCGATGATTAGTATGTATTGACTTTTGCAGGGACATGTGAATTACATGGTGGAATGCACATCGAGAATGCTGGACGGGTTTGAAGGAATTCGGAGAAGCGGGTCCGCGGAAATTGAAATAGGCGAGCATCTTTGCAAACTGGCCGCTGATATAATTGCACGCACTGAGTTTGGTAGCAGTTACGAAAAAGGAAAGAAGATTTTTCAACAACTCAATTCATTGCAGAAGCTTTCGTCAAAGTCGGGAAGATATTTATGGCTTCCAGGCAACCGGTATTTCCTCCACCTTCCCTTTTTTCCTCAACCAATTGAATTTTACCCTCTCCACCATTTTCCATTGCTTTCATAAAAACGACGTAGCAAATATTTTACGTTTTTATCAATATGGGGGTGACCACACATTTTAATGGATCAAAGCAAAATTGTCCAGGCTCCTCTGCCAAAGCAATATATTAATTTCTACCGTACCGAAACTCGTTTGTCAATAATAGTGTAATGCCATCTGCCGTTTGCTTGTCATCATCCCGCCCAAGGTATTTACTACTTGAAGCGTAAATGTCCCCCCTGCCGTAACCTTTACTGTGCTCTCTGTTACGTAGATATATAATATGCCATGCAGTTGTCAACCTTGAAAACAACCTAGTGAATATAATATGCAGGGCCGTCCTTGGAACCATTTAGGCCTAATCCCTTCACAAAACATCCAAGTCGTTTGAATTTGAAATTAATTTAATGTGTCAGAACAGAGCTGTTTCGCACGGCAAAGATTATAAATGATGTCTGACGGCCGCCCAGGAAATCAACTCTTTAGTGAACTCCAAAGCAGCACTCTATATCGACGGTAAAGATTGACTCCAAAGTTTGGGCCCGTGCAATTATTTCCATAAATAACCATCACGAAAAAACAAATGCAAGGAATTTTGCTGTGTGGGAACAAATGACCAAGTTGGGTCAAATCAAAATATTATCTTGCCGGGAATATCCCATTACCCCCATTGCCCAATCTGACCTTTACCAATTCTAATCCACTGAAAGTGAAGAGAAAATAAAAAATAAGAATTAAACGCCAGCGATTTCCAATTTAAAATTAATGTGTGTTTTGTTGTTATGCTGGCAGTTTCCTTCCCACAAGTTTCAACCGTGAGATCAAGAAGAGAAAGCAGGAAGTAGAGAGCGCTCTCATGGAGATCATCAGGGCACGACGAGATTCTGTCCACGTAGGACGCAGTACCTCCTACGGCAACGATCTTCTTGGATTGATTCTCTCCAGCAACGATGGCGAAGGAGTGAGGTTGACCAACCAGCAGTTGATGGACGAATGCAAGACATTTTTCTTCACCGGTCAGGAGACCACCTCCCTCCTCATGACATGGACCATCATGCTCCTCGCTTCCAGCCCTCAATGGCAAGAAAAAGCCCGAGCCGAGATCCTCCAAGTCTGTCAAGGCTCTCCGCCCTCTTTCGCCGACCTTCCCAAGCTCAAAATCGTAAGTTCAACAACTACCCATTACTTTTAGACTGGTATTTATTAATGGTATTTGTGACGTGTGAATTGAATTGAATTGAATTGACTTGGAATGCAGCTGGGAATGATACTGAACGAGTCATTGAGACTGTACACCCCGGCGTCGATTCTACCAAGGCAGGCATTTGAGGATGTGAAGCTGGGAGAGCTGGAGCTGCCCAAGGGGATGTCAGTGTGGATCCCTGTGCTGGCCATCCACCACAGTAAAGAATTGTGGGGGGAAGACGCCAACGAATTCAATCCGCAGCGCTTCGCAGAAGGCGTGCACAAGGCCTGTAAACACCAGATGGGCTTCTTGCCCTTTTCCACCGGTCCCAGAATATGCGTTGGACAGAGTTTTGCCATCATGGAAGCCAAGGTTGTGCTGGCCATGTTTCTGTCCCGCTTCCGATTTACACTCTCCCCCAATTACCGGCATGCGCCTGTGTGCGTGCTCACGCTCCAGCCCAAGCACGGTGTCCAGATCATCCTTGAACATTTGTAATTTATAATCTCTGTTTCTATTTATATATATATGTAGAGCTCACACACTCAGTGCAGAGGATTGATGTCTGTTTCTATTTATATATATATGTAGAGCTCACACCCACTGCAGAGGATCCATTCCACCTAACCCGAACACACTGTATGCAACCCCTCCATGAAATTTCGCCCAACCCACTCATCTGTTACTACAATCGACGGCTTTTGTAAAATGGAGGAGCGGCCATGTAAACTTTTGACTGGTGCAAATACACCGAGGATAATACATTACCTACCTATTCGATGAGCATTTTCTACGATTTACTGAATTTCAGATGTTCGTTTCACTTTCACCATAAATTTTGGTGCCTTTTTGACGATAAAACGGGTCAAAGAAGCCTTGAAATAATATAATCATTTATCGTGTTTTACATGGATTATCGGTAAGGGTCTTATTCAAATCCGGAGCACTTTTCTGATCCAAAAAATATAGTTGTTTACAAATCAATGTAATAAAGCCTCCTCTGATATTATTTTTACATTTCATGTTCAAATGAGTTTTTGGGAAAACTACGTGAACTACTTACTATCTTATTGATTAAAAAATCATTATTATATATTAAATAATTATAAAAATTAATATTTAATCTTATAGGCCATCTATTATTTCTTTTCTTAAATCTTTTTAAAGAGAATTGTAAAAAAAGAATTCTATTTGAGAATGACTTTTTCAATATTTGTGGAGTTTTCTTAACATCAATTCAAATGATCAAAAATTCAAAAGCACATATTAAAAGTATATTATTTTAATAAATTAAAAAATTTAAATAACAAAGTTAATACAAAAGTCTTCATTTTTAATATAAATCAAGGTTGGCTACAAGTATATAAATGTACAACCAATTACAAATACGACCAAAAAATCAAATTACACCTAGAAATAATATGATAATGATTACTCAAAATCAAGTGAGAGGATTTAATTACTCATTGAACTAGGACGAAAAGTCCACCTGTCATTCTAAGTAGTTGTGATTGACCCTTTGAAAAGCAATTGATCTTGCCATATAATTTATTTCTATTATTATAAATTATATTTTTCTACAAATCCAAATATCACCCAAGTAAACAATAACATTAGAGACCACAAATGGTCTAAGAATATTATTTCTATGTACCATAAAAGTAGCATATACATTGCACAATCCAAAGAAAAGACCAATGAATCCACACCTCACATTGTCTTCTCAAAGTTTTTCCACACCTTCCTTCTATAAGATTTGACTATGGAGATTGAAGGGAAGTAGAGGTGCATAATATGCTTCCTATACTAATCTATGTGTAAAAATTAAATTGATCATACACTTACAAAGAAACAAACATCATTGTAGTATACTAAACATAGAGATTTATGTTAGGGGGCGAAGGGGAGGGAGGAAATCCCTTTTGGGAAAAAACCCCACATTGTAAAAAAATGAATTCTTATTCAATAATCAATTGGTAGCAATACACTTGCAAAGTTTAATCCTTTATAAGAGATCACCAACAAGAGATATGGAGAAATTATATAGTATAATAGTACCTACAAAATTCACTATGAAACCTCCACCTCATGCACCCAATAAATAAGATAAGCAATAAATAAAAATGTCAAATGATAATTAGGAAACCATGAGCTAAAACCACCCAAAATGTGGCACCTAAATCCCTATTCAAAATTTAATACTTGAATATGAAGATGATTCTATAGGATAAATAGCATATTCCTTATGCCTATCATAAGTTTGTCATAGTCCACTTACAAACTTTGGTGCTCCATTTTGACTCAATTAGATTGACTCGAATATGATTTATGATGTGTCATAACATGTATCATAAGTTTATCAACAAATGTAAGTTTGTCATACTACATTCTAATGTATCATAGATTCTTTTATGTTTTCAATGTGGGGGGACCAATTTTCAGAGGCCATAACTTTTTATTTGGTAAGTTGATTGAGACTTTTTTAAAAGCGAAGATCTCAAAATATCCATGCCACCATAGCAAAAATGATTTGGTTAAGGCCCATTTTGATATTTTTCTAGACTAAAATCAACTCAAAAGCCCTAAGAATAATATTTTGCATTTTTACTCTATATTTTTTTTTCTTGGGACTACAAAGCAAGATTGGGACATTTATTAATATTCTCTCACTTTTTGAACATCTAGTGTTGGTTGACAGATTTATCATCTCATAAATTAACTTAACATGACTCCTTATTACCCAAAATGAAGATAAATTATCAACGAATAGTTGGAGAGATCACCATTTCATTAGTGGTATTCCTCTGAATTTTAACGAGGTGCAACTCCCTCTTATAGTGTAATTTCATTTTTAAAGATATGCTTATAACTAGAAAGTAGGAAAGGTAGGACTAGCATTGGTTCATAGCCATGATACTAATGCGACGAGACTTGAAATGATTGGATTAAACTGTGGTTGATATGATGGGTAAAACTATCCTTGTAATTCTATCTTAATTTGGGTAGATGGGTCTAAATCAATCCTGGAGAGTTCCAAAGTCTCCTCAGTTTACTCCTCAATGTCAATTCGAGGGTTGTGAACTTGTGAAAGATATTGGGGTTGTTTGCCTAAAGGTTGAACCTAGCAAGCTAAGTGTGAATGAATGCAACTTCTCAATCTATGTTTATTCTGCAATCTGGCTCTCAAACCTCCTGTCAGTTTTATGACAGAAGCCTAAATTAAGACAGTGTGCAATAGAAACTGATTAACAGAAAATAGTAAACAACATTATTATTCCACACGAAGAACAAAATGTAATTAAAAGGTAGAACCAAAATGAAGCGTACTAAAATTTACTCATGTATATTTGATAATCACACTAATCAATATTTATAGAGTATAACACATTGAATGAAACTCATACACATTTAACAATAAATGGTGACAATTGTAAACTACAGAGAAATGAATATAAAGCTAACATGCTTATTACCACACAATGCAATCCTATTGTAGTAATCACCGAGTAATCGATGAAGTGGGCCCTGCCTTCTTTGATTATCGGTGATGAAAATCGCAAACACAAACTACTCCACACTAATCAATCATTCATTCAAATCACTTCACAGTATTTTAAGTTGTAAATAAATTTGTATCAATATATTATTATCATCTAGATCGACTGAATCTTGGCTAACATATTTATAGATATCATAGGTCAATTAAACTTCTAACTACTGCCAGATAAAAATTTATAAGAGTCTTTGGTTGTTTCAGCCTATGACCAACAACCTTAAAAGATAATCAAAAATAGCTTGGAGTATTTTGCAATCGTTTCAAAATAGAATAACAACTTGAAACAGATAAATATAACTCAGCACTAGTTTAACAAAAATGACAAATAACTCTTGAATGGTCTCAACTCCATTCCACCGATGCCCTTCTCCATGCACCATCCATTAAGCATCCCCTGCTACCAAAATTATAGAGATGATCAATAAACAATCAAAGGATTTCGGCATATTCATAGGTTTTCATCTTTCCTTACATTTTATAAAACATCTTCAGCTTATTAACAAATAGTGACAAGAGCAACAAAAAATACTACAAAATGATAAATTTTAAGGGAAAATAAAAGATAAAACAGAGACATATTTCACCCCCATCATTTCCCCCCAACTTAGGGTTTTGTATGCCCTCATGCAAAAGAACATAAAGTACAAACCAGGAGAAAAAGGAGCTATTTTTTGCATTGTGTTAGTGACTTCTCCAACTCATGACTAATATAATGCTTGCATATTTTTTTCATGTTCTTGAATGGTCATGAGGGATGTACTGGAGGCATTTGTCTACTCAAGTGTTGCCTTAAGTTGTCAACTCTCCTATCTGTGAGGAATCAAGAGAGCATGCGTCCTGAACCTATCTTTGAAGGGCCTCATTTTCTTTAGTCACCCTAGCCAATGAATCCTGCAGTGCTTAATTTTCTTCCCTTAACTTGGCCACCAAATCTTGCAAACCTTGTATTTCTTCTTGTGTTGACAGAGGATTTTCCTCTATCAACTTGGCTACCAAGTTTTGTAGGTCATGAATTTTGTCATTTGTTAACAAAGGATTTCCCTCCTCAAATTCTTCCTCTTCTTCTTGATTTCTAGTTGGGGGCATCTCCATATGCTCTTGTTTATTGCCAACTAGCATATTCAACTCCTCTTTTTCCATTTGGGGAGATAATTTAGTGGTTCCTTGTTCTACAAGGTTGATGGTGTTTTTCAGGTACCAATTCAATGTGAAAATCTTGAATATTAGTGTCATTATGAATATCCTCCCTATGTGACACAAACCCTTCTTCCATGCCCTATGCATTTTTATCCAAGGGTTCCATTATTTTTCCTTTCTTTGTAGCTATCAATACTCCCTCTAAAACTGAAGGATGGGATTGAGGGACTTGGGTCTCTTGTTCACACTTGGTTTCATTTTTATCAGTAGTCACAGGTGCTTCTTTTGAATTCCTTATATTACTCCTCTGTAACTCCCTAGAAACATTTACTAATCTTCTAGTTCCATGATACACGACACCTAGGACTGTACAATCATCCACTTCTTTTGGTTGTTCAAAACCTAGAACATTACTAGCCACATTTTCCATATTTTCCAATTTTTCTGTTGTAACAGTAGGTTATTTCTCTTTAGTTGGGGATTTTTCTTTAGTGGGTGATTTCTACTTGTCATGAAGAGAATTCGAGGCTTATTTCTTTGAAGAGCCAGGGGAGATTGAGGATTTCTTGCTATTCCTTTTCCGCTTACCCCTAGTTTCCCAATTTGGTGTGCTAGTTTTGATAGATTTGCTACTAGTAGGGGTAACACGAGAGCTCTTGGCCGGTTTGCTACTGGGTGAAGCCACAATAGTGGTTTACAATTTGATGGAGGAAGGAAAATCACAAAAATTGAGCCCATGGAAAAAAAAATGGTTTTAGGGGTTCGAACAAACTTGCAAGTTTGAGCAAACCCACTTAAATGCTTTCCCCCCATTTCCCACCCAAAACAAAAGGAAAATTCAAATTAAAA